>CM062819.1:1530515569-1530760724 GCA_031772625.1 Pinus tabuliformis | reverse complement strand
TTTTATTTTTTGAAAGTAAATATAATAGGGAAATAGTCTTACAAAAATTAATACTTGAAAACATCAAAAGGGAAATGTAACTGCAAATTGCGACTTGCAGGTAGTTCCTCAACTAATGAGGCTACCAACAGCTTAAAAAATACACAATCAAAAGAAGAACAAAGGGTTGCTTGCTACCAACAAAGAAGAATAGAAACCAAAGAATGTAAACTCTGACAGAATATTTTAAAACAGTAAAGAGAAGCATTTTAGGTATCAAACAGTTGTTATTATGAATGACTATAATCTGGTACTGTGCACAAAATTAACTACATGATTGAGGCACTGCTAACAAAACTATGCATCACATCAAAGCAACTAAACACTGCAAGAGAATTCATTCAGGTACTTCATGAAAGCAAATCATTGAAATTCTTACAAGTAGATGACTTATCATTTCTATAAATATATATACATACATTGCATAAATATTTGTTATAGTTTAGAGACAGCATCCAGTAACCCAACACAGGTTCAGAGCATAAGGCATAGTGCCTTCCAAAAAAAAGATATAAAATTGCCAAACAATCCTAAGATATTTCCATTAAATAATAAGAAGGGTTCCTGTGACCCAGGACCGACTAAGAAAATAGAGATGGGACCATGCTCAACAACCAGAACCGAACTGTACAAAAATTGCGCTCAAATTCACAACCAAAATCTCAGCAGAGCCATGATCACCAACGACCAACTAACGACCTAGAACTTTCGACGGACATACAAAACTGAGGACCAAAAAAAACGAGACTTCGTCTCTACAAAAACAACCTACAGGACTGTATAAGATAAACAGGAAGGACCCTACCCGGTTCAAGTGGAGACCAGAATGGAAGAGCGAAGAAATAGTAATCGTCAAGGACCAAACCCTTTCCACCACCACAGAGGAGCAAATTACCTGCATAGTCAAGAGACAATGATTAGAGAGGCAGCATAACCAGTTATATGGAGAATAAACCGAGAGAAGGGTAAAGATGAGTACCTTGGAGGTTACCTGAAGTGGAGGGTAGGTTCCACAGTCGAACCCAGGACCAACAACACACCAAACAGTGACGGCCCTTAAAGTGAGCCGAACCACTAGAAACTGCAAACCACCACCAAGACCAACAATGTTCGAGCCATGACCATAGAGCCACAAAACCCTAGCTGCTCATAAGGAGCGGAATTGTTAGTATAAGAAAAGCAAAGAGGGAGCCTGAAATCAGAGCAGAGAGGTTACCTTGTGTTAGAGCCGAACTGTCACCAGGGAATTCGAGCTGAGGACCTAACAAGAATATGCACCATAAACATAGTCAAATGCAGCAGAGACAAACCAGAAGTGTAGCAAACCAACTAAAATTACAGAGAAATCACCGCATACCCAGGACGGAGACAAGCCCAACATTGTTTCGAAAAACCATGCAAGAAGCAGCCACCAAACTCGTCGATACAACATCTTAACATTACCCAGTAACAGAGAACCAAAACCGAGGCCAAAACTAGTAGACAGTGGGAGGCAGAGAGCCATTACCGTCGGGCAGAAGGAACCAGGTAAGGGCATAGAGGAGTAGAGCGAAACCAACAACAACAATAACCCAAGCTACAACCAAAACTTGCGCCATAGAACCATAACATGGTGACCAAGACAACCTCGAAAAGGTGGCGGAGTTAATGCTCCATTAAAACCTCACCAAAAACCCCAGTTGCATACGAGCGCGGGAAGGGATCACGTGGGCCGGTTGCCACGAAAGCACCCACCTCAGCTTTTGGGGTGAGTCATCACCACATCTTCCATTTACAAACATCATTAAATTATATTGTCTTTTACTTCTCAAACAAGATTCTAACATCATTCAATTACATTGTCTTTTACTTCTCAAACATATTTCTAATTTTCAAAGAAAGATGTGTTGCAGTGTTTGACCTGTAGGCAGTCGCCGATATTAATAGCAAAGGATCCAGGAAAGGGCTTTGTATTAACCCACTCTCCTTCCTTTGTTTGGATCTGAAGACCACCAACATCATCTTGGTACAGAATAGTAAGGCAAACAATGTCTGTATGAGCTTCAGAGAATATCTGATGATCCTTAATTGTTGCTTCTGGTTTTTGTTATTATGATAGAAATTCATGTGGATTTTGAATTCACAATTTTCGAAGGGGTCTGATCTATAGTGTTTAGAGACATCGCCACCCAAACTAGAACTAATGAGTTTTAGGATCTCATGTGACAACTCCCTCAACTCGCCTTTAGATTTTTGGATATGCTGGCTTCATCAAAACAAATTATCAGATAAAATGAACAAAACAAATCACTAGCTCAATAAAACATCCTAACTATTTAGGATTTTCTAAAATCTTTATCATGTTCAATATATCAGCTTGATGGGAGTGGGCGAGAAATTGAATTAGTGACTTCACATCAAAAAAATACTTTAGTAGATGACCATCTATCTAAAACCTAGTAAGTCTCAATCTCCTCCCTATCTAAGTTAAAATGAAATTATATTAGTATTATATAATCTATATATAGCTAACGATCAAAATTACATAATTTGAAGAAAAAAGAAAGGAAAATCAGTGTTTCAAAAACATACCAAAATTTATGATTTCCTTGGGGCCACAACTTGGAAGAGACTTGATGGAGTATATGGTCATTGGGAAGAATCATGCTCTCAGACACCAATTCTTTTCCCATGGGACATATCTCCCGCTAGATATAACCAGTAAAGAAAGTTAGTAAAATGGCCTTTTCTTTGATATCAGTTGGCAGTGAAAACATATCCTGAGCAATGGAATCTACTGTTCCAATAAGAGTTGGGTTGATTCCATGGTTGATCACATGGAAAAACCCCAATTGTTAGCAAGCGTCCCTCAACTTTTGAAGTTCTTCATCGCTTCCCCTCACTTGTTGCTCATCGCTTTCTGCTTTGGATTTCTAGTGAAGGGCAGCAAGATTGATAACTGGGAGATCTAATTCCATGCTTCAAAATTAGTTTTGGGTTCGCAACAAACAAAGGATTGAAGCGTTGAACAACTGGATTAAAGGAAGGAAACAAATGAATAGATTCGCATTCAATTACCCTATTTTTTCAAGTCGACGTTTCTACTTCATGGATAGATTTTGGAATATTCACTTGAAGAAATTAAAAATTGACATTCATTTTGTCAATTTCAATTTTACGATTTAAAAACCAGTTTTCTTTTTTTTTAATATATATATACATACATACATACATATATACATATATATACATACATACATATATATATATATATATTCGTTATTAGTATTTTTTTTTATTTGTCAATATGAATAGTATTTTATTATGTTAAAATATAATGAGAGATGACAACATCTCCTTCGTACTGAATTGTATAGTGCTTTTTAGTGTAGTGGGTGCTTCTCAGTATGGTGCCTTTTATTGTAGTGCGTGCCTTTCAATACAATAAAAAATTAAAAAAATATAATATTATTAATAATGATATTTATATAGGTTACATAAAAGCTAAAAAAGTGTAATGTAATAGTGATATTTATATAGATTACATAAAAGTTTTAAAGGTGTAATGTTGTTATTAGTGGTAGGCGTTTTTATTTTGGAATCGGTTGGTATAAATGAGCTTAAATTAAATGGTAAATTATTTAATTAGATGGTTTATGTATGTGATTAAAATAAAACATGTTTGAAATATTCTTATCATCGTTTTTAGATGAAAAGGTTTGATATTAGGATTAGTAAATCACTTATTAATATTTAAAATTTAAATGTTATATTTAATAAAAAAATAAAATTGTTAGATATCAAATTTATTAGGAAATTGATATATAAGAACATTATATAATATGTATCTTAAGTTATTATCTATAAGCAATGGTTATTTTATATTTTTAAATATACTCATAATATGACGGTATTACAAATATAATATGTTTTAGTTATAAAATAGTAATAATAATAATAATCAAATCTTTCAAAGTGTAAATCACTTTTGTAGTGTAAAACCTAAAAAATATTTGTATCTCAAGAGATTTGATTCTTTTGGTTGCCTATAAATCTAGGGTTAAGATGCATTTGTAATGGTTCTCTATATGTGTATGTGTGAATCATGTATAAACTCCATTCTGAGCATATATAATATATGCATCGCTGACATTGAAATATTATTTTGTTATTACTATATTTTAAGTACAAGTCTCCCTTACACTAACATATCTCTCTATCTATATCCCCTTACTTTAACAACAACTTTATGATGTGTTAAGATGGATCAAATCTAGTGAGGTGAAAGCCACTTTTAGAGTACAAAACTTAAGAGATGTTTTCATCTCAACAGATTTGGCCCCTCTAGGTGCTTGATAAATTTAGGGTTAAGATGGATTTATGTTGGTTTTCAATATATATTTTGTACCAATCATGAATAATTCCTATGTTGAAATGGAAGGAATTACATATCTCCTTCATTTTCAATTTCTTCATATAAAATATGTATGATTTATGTAAAGAGCATTGAAATATTTTATATATGGCCTACATCGTCCACATTAAATTATTTTATGGTATTAATATATTTTTAAATACAAATCTCCCTCATGTTGGGAAGTCTCTATATGTATAATACTAAAATATTTTATTTAACCATGCATACTAAAATATTTTTTGAATAACAATATTAGAATTCTTTTTAGCATCAATATATTTAAATGCCACATATAAACTTCATACTAAGAACTAGATGAGTTTCATATGATGTTAATATCGAAATATTTTACTTAACATCGATATTCAAATTTTATATGTAAGGCTTACATTGAGATATTTTTAAAACTAAAAGAATTACAAATCTTCCCCATACTTGAAAATATATGTTTTTATTCTTCTTTTTTCAATTAATTTTATATCTCTATATACCACTGTTATAAATGTTTGTTATTTAGTATGGACATCCAAATATTTTATTTATGGGTGGTAATAAAATATTTTCTTTTGTTATTATTATTATTATTTAAATACCATATGAAAACTCTAAGTTAACGCAAAAATAATTATATATTTATATACAAGTTTTGATAGAAATTGCAAATTGCTCAAGATTTCAATTGAAAAACAAGAGACAATTCTATTTTACTGATCCACAAAATGGAAATCACAATATAGAACAACATGGATAGACATGCAACAAGAAAAACCACAAGTACACAGTGATTTCTAGGGAAAGCCAACTTGGAAAAACTCCTCAAGCCTCTTTCCATTAATCAGTTGAATAAAGAAACTATTACAATTGCTTGCTCCAAATCTGAGCACAACTCGCAAAAAAATATTTTTTCTCTCTACTGAATGAGAAACTCTGGCCAACACTTAGACAATTATCTGCTCATCTAGCCTCCTATTTGCTTGTGCAATTCTAGAGGAAATTAACTCCTAAAAGATAGGAATTTCCTCCTACTTTCTTGTGCAATTCCCAAGTATTGATCTTCTGACTGCATGCAACAACTGTACACTCAAACTAGTAAGCAACACATGTTACACTGGCCTTGTCATCTCCACTTCAGCTGAGGAATTCGAATTCCATGCATGCATTAACTATTTTGGGATGATTGATCAGTTAACTGATAGATCTATGAGTTAGACTATTGTTCCATTACACAACTGACCTTAAACTGACTCTATCAATAGTTAGAGGTCAGTTAAATGAATTCAACTGAAAATAACTTAACTAGATTGCTAAATTTTAGCAATCAACACATGCATAACTAGACCCCAAGCCCCTAACTTGAATTTACTGAGCTAACTAAGTGAAAAGAGCCATGTCACACTAGTTAACTACCTCCAAGTTGTCATGTTGATATGGAATTTTGATTTACTCAATTTAAATAAGGCTAAAGCCAAATTGAGTATTCCTTGCTACATTTTTTTAACACTCCCTCTTAGTAAGAAAGGGATTTTTCACCACCCCTATCCTGTACCTATGGAATTCAAATTTTCCTCTTGAAAGTGCCTTTGTCAAGATGTTAGCATCTTGCCCCTTAGTTGGAATGTACTATAGAAACATAATTATCCTCTGCACACACTCCCACAAATGATGATACTAGATATCAATGTGCTTGTACTTGTCACGAAATAACAAATTCTCAGAGAGCTTAATGCAACTATAATTATCACAATATATCACTATCAGATCCATCTCCTGACTGAAAATACCCACAAGTATTTTTCTCATCCATATGGCCTCATGTTGCTTGACTTGAAACCATTTATTCATCATCTGCTGAGCTGAGTGCCACTAACCTCTACTTCTTACTGTACTTGGAAATAACTGCGGACCCAACACTGAAGATAACACCTGAAGTAATTTTCTTGTTTGATGGACTCCCTGCCCAACCTACATTGATGAATCCTTGGAGCTTCACTCTCTATGTCCTCTTGTACCATAATCCATGCTTGGTAGTGCCTCTGAGGTACTGTAACAAATGCTTTGTTGCCTTCCAATACAACTTGGTAGGCCTCACCATAGCTTGACTAAGATGGTTTACTACATAACACATGTCAGATCTTCTATTCATAAGATAAATCAAAGACCTTACAAGTTGCCTGTAAATGGTAGCATATGAATCTCTTCACTTGAATTAGAATCCTCCTTCCTCAAGTTTGTAGCTAGAGTTGTGTCCATGGGCTTATAATTATCCATGTGAAATATCTGAAGTGTTTCAGGTGCATACTTCCCTGAAGATACAAACAATTCACGAGCACCTTGCCATACTTCTAGCCCGAGGAAGTAATGCATTAAGCCTGTGTCTTTCATCTCAAATTCCCTTGCAAGATTGGATCAACTTCTCATCACCTCTTAATATTAAATCATCAACATACAAAACAAGAATAATCAACTTACCATCTACCATAATGTGATAGAGGTTCACATTTGCTTCACTTGTGGTGAAGACCAATCCACTAAGATAACTATCGATCCGAGTGTACCATGCTTGGGGAATTTGTTTAAGACCATACAATGCTCTCTAGAGTCTACACACATGTGACTCTTGATCATATGTCTCAAATCCTTCTAGCTTCTCTATGTAAATTTCCTCCTCAACAACACCATTGAGAAAGGCGGTCTTCATATCCATCTGTTGTATTTTCCACCCCATCTGTGCAACCAATGCTAGAATGGATCTGATTGAGGAATATCTTGCAACTAGTGTAAAATTTTCCTCATAGTCCACTCCCTCTACTTGAGAAAATCCTTTGTCCACAAATTTGGTCTTGCACTTCTCGATGCTCCTATGAACTGCATGTTTCACTTTATAGATCCATTTGGAACGAACCACTGATTTCCCTTCTAATATCGACACCATCTCCCATACACTATTCTTCATGATGGATTTGTATTATTCCACCATGGCCTCAACCCAAATAGGTTGAGACACTGCTTCCTAAAATGAAGACAACTCTATCTCAATGAGCTCTTTCATGAGAGCCATGTACTTAGTCTACCTATCAGGTTACCTCCTTTTTTTGCGCTATGATGTAGGGGCTCCCACATTCTCCCTAAAATCTTGCAGCAATCTATCATCTTCTCTGGTTCTCTTTCTCCTCTCTATGGAAGATTCTGGTTGAGTGGTACCTCCACTCTGCCTCCTTTCTACTCCACTGCATGTGGCTACTCCACAACCTTCTAAATCTCATCCTAAGGCTCCCCCTTTGGAGCTAGAAGCTCCTGCTCTGGTGGGATACCTAACTCTCATTCCAGAGAGCATCACATAGCCTTCTCCACATCGAACTTGACATCTCTCCTCATAAATATCATCCTCAGTGAAGTTAAATACACCTGGTAATTGTGTGGAGTTTCGACGTATCCTACAAAATATCCCTACTTTGTTGTAGGCTCAAGTTTCTTTCTCAAATCCTTGGAGGCATGACAATAAAATGAGGCTTGAATTTTTTTGAAATGAGTCACTCAGGCTTTTCCCTAGAGAAAGCTTCCTCCAGTGTGATCATGCCAAGTATTCTATGATGACTCCAGTTCTGCAAGTAGACTGTTGTGTTCCATGCTTCTACCCATAGATGCAATGGCAGCCCACGATCATGCAACATGTCTCTTGCTTCTCCCAATATGCTCTTGTTCTTCCTCTCATCTACCCCATTCTGCTTTGGGTTATGGAGTGCTATCAGCTCTCTTCAAATACCTTCTTTGGCACATAAATCCTTGAAGACATTCAAAACAAATTAACCTCAATTTTCGCTCCTAAGAGCCTTCATATTCCTCCTCATCTCCTTCTCAACTAATGCATTGAATTCAACAAATTTTGAGAAAACTTCCTCCTTCTTTTGCATGAAGAAGATCCAAAATTTTCTAGAGAAATTTTCAATAAAAATAACATAGTACTTATTTTCTTATGGAGGTTGTAGAAAAAGGTCCACAAACATTAGAGTGGATTCACTCTAGGATTACATCTGCTCTGCTATCTTGGCCATGGAATGCAGATTTGACATATTTCCTCATTGTGCAACCCTTGCAAAGATCCTGTTGGTTAAGGGATCCTTTAAGGATACCGATGCTAATTTACTACATGATTTTTAAGGCACCATGGTGTAGATGACCCAATTTCCTGTGCCAAAGTTCTACAACATCTCGACTCTGCACCTTTTCTGCCTTGCTTCTTGATGCAGGAGCATCCAACACCCTTAAAGGAAGGGAGGAATCCAAGCGGAGTGAAGAGGAGGACGTGGACAACATAGCTGAATGGAGGGAGAAAATAGGAAAATCTACTTTAAAACAGATTTAAAGCGGATAAGTTTAAAGAAGATTTAATGTGGATAAGATGGATACGACTTACTATTGTTAACAGCCATGCACGCTTTTTGGAGAGCTTTCATTGGAGAAAAATAAGGAGAAGATCTGATCGATCCTTCCTAATGCGTCTTATATAAATGTAATGTGATAGGGGTGTAATAGATATCGGTGCTAGGAGGAAATTGTGAGTGAGCAAGATGTAGCCGAGCGTGAGCTCGTTTTTAAGGCTGAAAGGCCTTAATTTGTAACTGTTTTGTATAATTTATAAAAGCCTGTTCGTGTGTGAATTGTATGTGCATGTGTGCGTCTTATAATTGAGTAAATCCTGTGTTGTGAGCTTGATCGACCATCGATCACTTAAAATATTGATGGCGATCAAAATATTCGTTCAAATGTTATATGTGATTGTCTGTTGATGGCAGAATTTATATGAACTGCGTGATAATTTTGTTACAGAGTGTGGCGCAGAGAACCATTCCACATCGTAACGCATTAAAATGGGAGCAGACGTGAAATGTTTATAATACAGTTGATGGAGGATCGAGTTCGATGTATATCGGATTTCTTACGAGTGCGATGTCGTCCTATCCTTGCGATTTCCGATTGGAATCGCATCAGAACTCTGGAGGGCGAAATTGGGAGCATATTGAAATTGCCGATTTCCAATTCCCGATTGAATCGGATCGGAGTAGTGGAGAATTACATCGGCGTTGGATTGGACTTGGGTGGACCGGCGAATCTGCCGACGTATATAGAGGCGCCCAGAATTGTGGAATGATATCACATCGGTTTGTTGAAACTGCCGATTGTTGGAGATCGCCAATTAGAGAAATGTGTGAACGATCAGATCAATCAGATCGGGGGTGCAGTCATATGTATAGAATTGTTGTTTTTAAAACGCATTCAACGTTGTTTTATGTATAAAGGGATGGTTCGATAGTTAAAGAAGATCTATGTTTAAAAGTTTTAGAACGCTTCCGTCGAGACTTCGTGGGCCATAACCCACAGGCCCAGGTTCGAGATTTTAAGGGAATTGGGATTTTGGTTAACCCCAAGATCTCACTTCATCACTTCTCAATGCAACACATTCTCCCACCTCAAGTTTGTATAGGTTCTTGACTCAAACTCCAATCTGCTTCACCTTCCCGGTAACTATGTGCCTCAAAACGAATTTCCCTTTACTGAAAATAACATCATAACCTCTATCCTCCAATATTGCTATAGAGATCAAGTTCTTCTTTAGCCCAGGTACAAACATAAAATCTTTGAGGTGAACACGAGCGCTTCACTAGGGGATAAATACCATACTATGTGCATTCATATTGGGGGATATGTATTGACGAAAAAATGACATAATACATTGGGGGATGTATAGGGGGTAAAGGGTTTTTATATTAACAGGTATAACAACTGGAGATCAAAGTTAATGAAAAAATATAACGGGGGGAGGCTTTCTCCCTCTCAAAGGTGACAATACCAATTTATGTAGCACTCTACCTCTCGTCATCCCCCAATTCGACATGCATTTGGATATCCCTCTCCTCCATGCTACTGAAAAACTCCTTGCACCCTATCATATGGAACGAGGAACTAGAATCAAGGTACCACACACTCTCCATAATAGTGTTGGCCATGCATGCTATTACAATGAATTCTAATTCTAACTTATGGAGGAACTAGTGGAAGGTCAAGTTTTGGAAGTGGAACATCAACCACACTGAGTGATCATCTAGATAACTAATAAATCAGCCCAAATTAACTCATGCATGTAGATAATCTGAGTTACCCAGATGGGATTGGAGTTCAAGGGAAATGTAGTATTGGTTGTAAACTATTCCAAGTTGTATAGGTGGCGCATGTAGTCATAGAATTGACCTAAAGTAATTGCGCAATCCAGATGTGGAAAATTCCTATTAAATAGGAGCCTAATTCCCAAGGGAACAATGCAAGGAATTAGGAGCTTGGAGGGCTTAAAAATTGGCTAAGTGTTGGCCAAAGTCAACCAGTCATGCAGAGGGATAGACCATACAGTTGCAGGGTGTGCTCAAGCTTGAGAAAGCATATGTATTTCTTCTCTATTCTATGATTAATACAATATAGATAGTAAGGGGGTTAGAGAAGTTGCTTTCCCATAGATATATTTATGTGCATATGTGATGTTTCCTTTTTCATGTCTATGAGTCTTGTTCTATATGGTGAATCAACTTCCAAAGATTACTAGAGTAGCTTCATGTCTTGTGATTTAACAATTTTTTTTTTTTTTTTTTTTTTTTTTTTTTTTTTTTTTTTGTGTAAGTCAGAGGTTTATATTAACAGAGAAAAAATATAGTACAAAAAATCTGCACTAGCAGATCGAGGCCTGAAGAAAACAAGCCAGACATTCTGATTCCCATCCCTAAAAATCACAAAAAACTATCATCTGCACACCACGCAGGGTGGCTGTTCCTGCTACCTAACATCGCTTGTGAATAAAAGATACTAAAACGAGGACCGCAAACCTTCAACCCGCATAGACTATGATAATGACAAAATCCCAGATTTTGGGTAGACCAAAAAATAACCGATCAGGATATATGAACATTCGGGTAAGATGGATGAGAGATAACACCAGAACACAAGTATTAAGGTGACTGCCCGAACCTGCTCGCCATGTCCAAGGCCTGTTCCAGCACATGATTGTCAACTCTTGCTTGCAGGGAGTGATATCTGCGGCATTCCTCCTGCTTTCCTTGCGGCAGGCCTCCAGTTTGTCTTGCTTCTGGACTGAGCGTCTGCCTGAGGAGCTTAATGAGCACCGTTACTTTCTTGGACAGAGAGTCAACCATCTCATGCACTGCAGTGACTTTGAAATCCAAAGCTTCATAAATGTCGTATAGACTTCTCATCTGTGCCTCCGGGATGACCTGGTCACTCTGAGCCTGCCTTTTACTATCTTCCACCGCATCCAGAGCACACGCCAGCAAGGTTTTAACTCTCCAACTTTCCGCCTGAGTGCGCACAAACTGAGTTGCGCGCTTAGTGACTGTACCAGGATCTTGAAGCCAGTCGACTTCCTGCGCTATATCCTCCTCCGACAGCTTTCGCTTTTCTTCCTTCACCAAGGCCTCCAATTCAGACAATTTGCGTTTGTTCTTCGACGCGGTTCTGGTTTCATACATCTCCCTTGCTGTCTTGAGTTCTATATTTGCAGTAGCACTGCGACAGCCGTCACCTTCCATACTTATCCTAACACTTGCAACATGAGACCTGGCACTGAGAGCCGAAAGTAAATGAACTGGAGCAATGCACTGCAGAATTCTGTTCATGGCTATGCCTCCAATCGCTGTTAAATAGTTGATCTGGAGGATATTGCTCTTGACCAACCGATTCTCCCGAAACGACGTGGATGTACTGACATAATTGTTACTGCCTTGAACTGTGTTTTCCGAGTGATGTATCCAACCTTTGACATCAATGTTGCCTCCTCCTTCTCTAATCAGAAATTGCCATGTGTCCTCCAACTTGCTGTGGTGACGACGGTGATCGTTGCGGCCCATCATATTAGATTTATTTCCTTTATTCCCCTTTTGTTGCCATAAACGCATTGGAATTCCATGTCCTTTTGTTTTCTGCCAACCTTTAATGTCCATATCCACTCCATTGTGCTTCATCATGAAAAAAGCTCGGAGTCTGAGCGCCTTCCGGTTAAGCCCGGTTGGCATTATCCTTGTCTTGTTCGGCCAGCTGGATGCACTTCTTTTTCAAGTCTGGGCAGTTCACCTGCTGCCAACAGCTGTCCCATTCCCTATTTTGGTTATCGATGCCATGGTTTGCTAGGTGGTCCGCAATCGCATTTGCCTTGCGTCTCACCACCTGGAAGACTAACCCTCTCATGCCGCTGATCAACTCGGCGATGTTTTCCGTCACCTTTGCTAATCTCCAATGCTTCGTAGCTTTGCTTGCTTTGGTTCCGCCATAGATTCTCTTTGCCACAGAGATAACCAGGGCCGAGTCACCTTCTACCACCGCTATATAATTCTGCATGTCTTTTAGAATCCGTAGTCCCTGTTCTAAAGCTGCAAACTCCATTTCATTGTTCGTCCCTTCTCCCAGTGCCTTGCAGTAAATATGAAGAATGTCTCCTTTGTTGTCTCTTATGATTCCTCCAATACCCGCCATCCCAGGGTTTCCTCTGGACGTGCCATCAAAATTCAACTTCAGCCAGCCCACCGGTGGGTAATTCCAACCACTGGACTCAAACTGCGGGCTTTGCTGGCTTCTCGATGTATCCAAGCTCTGGTTGGTGTGCAACTGGAAGAGTTTTAAAATTCGTAAGTCACTAGATGACGACTTCTCATTAGTTTCCTCTTTCACTTTTACTTGAATCAACTGTTTAATATTACTCATGAGAGTGTCTATGGCATGCTCTGTGTTTCTGTATTCATCTTGGAATATTCTCCTGTTACGCTCCTTCCATATGGTCCAAGTTAAAAAACCCGGCATAACTTTCCAAATGCTATTGACCCTAGAGTTTTTTGAGTAATTTTTTTGCCAATTTTGTATAGTATCCCCAATGGATTCCCTATTTCTGTTAGAATTTAGCATAATACCCTCCGCCCAATTCCAGAAATGGCTAGCCCAGTCACATGAGTTAAATAAATGATTCATTGTTTCTTCCTCTTCCAGGCACATTGGGCATCTGGACGGCCCATGAAAGCCTTTGCTGCGTAGATTTTCCCATGTCAAGGTTTTTTTCCTCATTAAAAGCCAGAGGAAAGTTTTGATTTTTGGCCAAAACAGGCCGTCCCACACGTTATGACTCCAAGGTGAAACCTCCCTTTGCTCTGCCTTTTCTATCAGCTCCCTGGCTTCCTTGAGTGAGAAATTTCCGTTACCCTTCATTCCCCATCTAAGCTGGTCCTTTTCGTCCGTATTCCTTATTTTCCTTTTGAGTAGTTGGTCAATTAGATGCTTTGAGCTGTCATTTTCCCCATTGCTGTTGTCCAAGTCAAAGTTTATCCATTCTCTCCAGATGGGATCCCTGCTGTTCCAGTTCCAGTATTGGTTAACTATGTACTGACCCTCGTGTTGACATTTCTGCTTGATATGATCGAGTTCGGGCTTTTCCAGTTTTGGGAGCTGCTGCCAAGCATCTTCCCAAAAAAGAGCTGAATGCCCATTCTGGATTTCCCAGAAACTGTTTTCTGGAACCAAGTTGCGATTTTTCCGGGCAAGATTCCATATGGGTGATCCCTCAGGAACCTCCTGAAGCCTAATAATATCCTGACTATTGTGTTCGGGGGTATATTTCTCTTTCCAATGTCTTGCCCAGGGGAGATGGGGCTCTTTTATCCATCGCCACCATAGTTTAGCACCGCAAGTCATGTTGATGATTGAAGGATCCACCAGATTTAGGCCTCCCAAAATTTTTGGTTTGCAGAGTTTATGCCATGCTACAAGCTCCCATTTTTTCTTCTCCCCATTACCATTCCATAAAAAGGATCTTTGGATTGTTCTAATTTGTTGGAGGATGCCCTTGGGGGACGGTAGCATGGAAAGTAAGTACTGAGGGATAGCTTGCAGAACTGCCTTTGTGAGAACTAGTCTCCCCGCAAAATTAAGTGCTCTGTACGTCTAGTGCTTGCACCTTTTCTCCAGGTTAGCTAAGATTCTCTCCCAGTGCCCTTTTTTCCAGGGTTTGAGAGTAAGCAGAGCTCCCAAATACCTTGAAGGTAGACACCCTTTTCTGAATCCAAGTAAATTAGAGAGGTGCTTCTAAATAGCTGGATGAGTGTGAAAGAAGTAAATCGTGGATTTGGAAAAATTAATTTCCATTCCGGATGCCTTGCTGAAAAGATCAAAGATTTTCTTATAAGCTAGAGCCTCTTTCACTGTGGGAGTTCCATGTAACATCGTATCATCCACAAATTGTTGGTGTGTTGTTGCTGGAATAGATTGTAGAGGCTGAAGGCCCTTGATTTTCCCCTCTCTTTTTTCTTTGGCTATAAGTCTGCTAAGACCTTCCATGAGAATAACAAACAGGAAGGGGGAGAGAGGGTCTCCTTGTCTGATTCCACGAGTAGGTGAAAAGGGTTCATAGGGAGATCCATTGACAAGGATTGAGAATCTGGAGGACTTAATAAGGGCTAATATCCAATTAATCCATAGCTTGCAAAGACCGAAGGCTTTTAGAATGGCTTCTAGATATTGCCAACTAACTTTATCATAGGCTTTCGATAGATCAAGTTGCATTAGCATTCCTGCTAATTTCCTAGTTTGTAGGGTGTGAATCATTTCTTGATCTAGAAGAATATTGTCTAAGATCTGTCTCCCTTCGACATACCCGGATTGCTCTTCTGATATGAGGCCAGGAAGAATAGGCTTTAGTCTATTAGCTGTAACTTTTGATATGATTTTATAAATGACATTACACAGAGCAATTGGTCTGAACTTCTCAGGAGAGTTTGCCTCTTCCATCTTTGGGATAAGCACTCTGAAGGTTGAGTTGAGAGCTTTGAGGATGGAACCAGATTTCCTAGAGTCCTCAACAACTTCCCATATCTCATGCTTCACTAGGTTCCAGCAGGCTTTGTAAAAATTGATGGTGAAACCATCCGATCTAGGGGCCTTATCACTAGGCATACTTCTGACTGCTTCCTCCACTTCCTCTAAGGTTATTTCTCTGCTTAGATCTGAGTTCTGATCTCCGGTGATAGTTTTGGGGATGGCTGAGATGAGCTCCTTTATGGCATCCTCTCTGTTTGCTATCGGTTCCTGGGCAATACTGCTGAAGTGCCTAGTTAGTAAAGCCGCTATGTCTTGGTGATTCTTTAAAGTTTCACCATTCTCATTCTTGAGTTCTAGAATCCTATTCGCACTTCTGTAATCTAGAGCAGATCTGTGAAAAAATTTGGTATTCTGCTCACCCTCTTTAAGCCACCGAATTCTGGATTTCTGCTTCCAAAGAGTTTCTTCCTGCTGACAGCGTGTATGCCACTGATTAGTTAGATCCCTTTCCTGCTCTACAGACTCCTCACTGTTGTGCCCTGAAGCCCACGCTTTGTGAATCTGTTCCAGTTTGTCTTCTATCAAGGTTTTTTCCTTAAAAATATCTCCAAACTCCGTAATGTTCCATTCTTTAATTTTGGCTTTAGTGTACCTTAGTTTCTTCTGAAGGTTAAACATTTTGGATCCCCCTTCAATCACAGGTTTAGACCACCATTTCTCTACCAGATTGAGGAAGTTGGGGTGATCCAACCAAAATTTTTCGAATCTGAAAGGTTTATTCCTTGGGGTGCCATGGATAGCTGCTATTAAAGATATTGGCCAGTGGTCAGATCCTCCACTTGGAAGAATGTCTAACTCAACTAGAATACCATTCATAATGATGCTCTCAGAGATGATGAATCTATCCAGATGAGAGGTAATCAGCCTATCTCCCCCTCGTCTATTATTCCATGTATAAGTGCCACTCTTAGGTGGGATATCCACCAGTTTAGCATTATCAATGAAATTTGTAAATAATTCCGCATCCCTACTGAGTTTTCTTATTCCCCCTTTCTTCTCCAGAAGAGTGGTTATCATGTTAAAGTCACCCCCCATAATGCATTTGGAGCAAGGATGTCTAGAAATTAAACTTGACAGAGAATTTAAAAAGGTTATTTTATCCTCTATCTTCTAGGGTCCATAAACATTTATACATAAGAAGGATTCAGAGTTACCTGTGGGTTGGGCTTCCACAGCTATAAATGCTCTGGTTGCTTCTGCTGAGATGACTTGAAACATTCTTGAGTCCCACATCGTGACTAAACCTCCTTCTCGCCCCTGACTTTCTACTTCCATATAATTAATGTGGTTGCCAAGCTTCTTTTTGATGTTAGCCATGCTTGTATTGCTACTTTTAGTTTCCTGAATGAAAAAGATATCCGGTTTTTCTTTCTGAAATTTTCTTTTCAGAACTCTTTGCTTTGCTTGGTTGTTTAGCCCTCTTGCATTCCATGATATGATTTTCATGATTAACTAGAAGAATTATTGGTAAAATGGGAAGGCATCTAGAGCCTTCATCTTCCCTGAGTTTATCATTAATATCCCAAGCTCCTGCAGAGCTTCCCCACTTGTTCTCCTTCCTCTCTTCTTTTTTTGCTTAGATCTTGTTGAGTTGCAGAGAAGCCTCTTTGGGTGGTTCCCAGCTCCTTTTGCTATACCTAACTTTCTACTTTGTCTTTCTAACTCTGCTTTTTGCCTTGCTATGAATAGCTCATTGACCTTTCTGATTTCTTCTTCCGGCACATTTTCTATGCCTCGAGACTTCCAGTTTTCTGCCATGACTGGTAGGTTCATTCCTTCCTTTGCTAGAACCTCCTCCAGTTCTAAATCATCGCTTCCTCCATCGCTAGTGAGCATATCCGCATCCTCCTCGGGTTCTTCTGTTTGCTCCTTCATTTGGACTTCTGTGTTGATAATGGTTTCTTCTGTTTCTTTTGTGGTTTGCCCAGTTTTACCTGTTGGCCCTCCATTGGAGGTGAGAGCTTTATTCAGCTCCTCTGAGTCTGTGTCTAACTCTAAGACTTCAAAAGTGTTCCTGTGGTACCCTCGTTCTGTTTCTATTCTGTTTGTTCTTCTTCGGTTGGCTCGTTGTCTTATCTTGGGTTTTACAAAGCTATCTCTGCCTCTATCTGCTTGCTCTGTATTTATAACTTCTTCTTGTTTGTTTAGATGGAATTCCCTCATTAAATGTCCATGCTCATGACATTTTCGGCAGCGAAAAGGAATTTGTTCATAATCTATTGCTTGGAAGTAATCCTCATCCCTGTACTCTAGCCATAGACCCTCATGTAGAGCACCGTAAACATCCATTTCCACACAGATTCTTGCACACGAGGTGTATTTTCTTTGTATGGTCACTTCTGAGGCCTTGACAAAAGTACCCAGCTGATCCCCAATTTGTTTCAGTACTGAGATACCCTAATAGTCTATGGGAAGAGAAAACAGCCGTATCCACACTGGTACCTGATTGAAAGTTTCTCTTTCTAGAAAAAAATTTGGTTTCCATGGCCGCATGTAGAGACCTGATGAAGCTAAGAAATACGGGCCTCCATCAAAAATTCTGTGCTTGTCTTCTAGGTTGGTGAAAACTACAGTGAAGAAGCCTTTTGCTCCTAAGTGTAGTTTCACATCGCCCTTGGGTTTCCAGTGTTGTCGTATCCATTGACATAGAGCTCTTTAATTTGGCCATAAGCCCATAAACTTGCATATGACTGCATGCTCTGCCATGTGCTCTCGATAAGCTTGAATCTCCAGATCTACTATGACAACTCTAAGGGTCTCTGCTTTTTTAGGTTTGCAGGTTCCGTTTGCTGTTGGGTGTTTCCTGGGGTTCGAGCTGGTTTCACCTTCCGTTCCTTCTTTCCCCTGGGGGCCTTCCCTATGTTCCCCCTTCTCCTTTGACTGCTTCTCATTTTGACCTGTGAGTTTTTGTCCTGTTGTGGCATTTTTTCCATTATTCTCCAGTCCCTCAACTCCGTTTTCATTGACTTGTGGGTTGCTGCTGGGTTCTCTGCCTTCTTCTTGTTTTTTCTCCTTGTTTTTCCCGTTTTTCTGCTTGAGTCTTTCGTATCCTGAAATTCTGACTCCTTCCTGCGCTGTTAGTTTCTGCTTCTGCATGACTATTTGTTTAAATGAAGGGGTCCCTATGGACCCCTCGTTGACCATCTGTAGGGTTAGATTTTGTCCCCTTCTGAGAAAAACCGCTAGCCTCGATCTATTCGCTTCCAGCTCTGTGTCTATAACAATGCACAGAAACCCTAACCTCAAGGCGCCGCCATTGTCCCACTCTCAACCCAGTGTGATTTAACAAATTTCATTAGTATTGAATCTACACAATAATTTCTACATTTAGCCACATTTGTTTTCATTCATGGCCAATAAAAATCTTTCATAAGTGTTCTAATAATCTTTTGATAGCTATGATGAATTGAAAAAGGCCTCTTATAATGTTCATCTAGGATCAATTGTTTAATTATGTGCACATTTGGGATATAAATGTTGTTTTTGAAAGTCAAGAAACCATCACTATCCAAAGAAAAATATGTTCTATTCGGCTAGTTTCATTTATCAATTTAGTATTCTTGATCTTCTACGGTTGTAGCCCTAATCTATTCATTAATAATTGTTTTACTATTGCTAGTAGAGATCACATAAATCTGAGTTAAACTTTTTCTCAATGCATCTGCAATTTTATTTTCTTTTCCCTTGATGTGTTTGATTTCAAAAATCAATTCATTAAGGAAAGCCATCCAACTTGTTTTCCTTGAATTTAAATATGGTTGGCTAAATAAATATTTCAGGCTAATATAATCAATTATTAATGTGAATTTATTACCCAAAAGATAGTGTCACCACATTTTTAAAGCATGCATTACTACAACTAACTCTAGGTCATACAAAACATAATTCTTTTCATGCTCCTTTAGCTTCCTAGACTCATAAGATATAACATGGTTATCTTTCATTAACACTCCACCTAATCCCTCCAAACAAGCATATTTACACATTGTATAATCTTTATTGGGAAAAAAAAGCCTTAAGATTGGGAGCTATGATTAACAGATATTTCAACCGATCAAAGCCTTATTGACACTTTTGGGTATAGATAAATCTAACTCATTTCTTTTGTAAGGATGTTATAAGGTAGGAAAACTTAGAGAAACCTTCAGTGACCCTATGTTAATAACGTATAATTCTCATAACAGATCTCATGTCAGGTATATCTTTAGGAATATGCCAATAGATAATAGCCTTGACCTTTTCAAGGTCTACCATGATTCACACTTTAGATATCACATGCCCCAAATACTGATTCCGATCTTGGTAAAACTCATATTTACTAAATTTGGCATATAGATGATGATCCTTCTTTTCCTTTCTAGCCAATGTAAAGTTTTCTTTATCCTCGCCTTTGGATGAAGTCCCATCTTTGGTATTCTGCCTTATTTCCTCCTGCACTAAGTCGGACCATAAAAGCTTCAAACTTGGTATTTTATCCCTCCCATTCACTAAATCTTGATAGTTATGCTAGCTCTTGGGAAGGCCCAAGAGGGCTAGAGTTATCAAGTCTTCTTTAGGGACATTGACACTGACCCTACCAAGTTCATCACGACACTATGTAAGCTTGCTTAGATACTGCGGAATTGTGTCATTCTTCTCCATCTTGATACTTCAAAGTTTATCTGTGAGTGCCAACTTCCTATGGTGACTACTATTCTTTAATAATTCTATTAATGCTTTCCACATTGGGAACCATATTTATTTTCCATGGATATTCGAGATAGTATGATCTCGTACTCCCTCCAAGATTATTCTCCTCAGCTTGGCTACATCATTCTTCCACTTAGCAAGGTTCTGAGCATAAGATGCTTGAGGTTTTGAAACATATGTCTTGATGTATTCTAGTAACCCATTTCCATCTAATACTGCCTGAATGAGCTCCTTTCATGCAACACAATTTGAGGTGCCTTCCAAGGCATAATCTAGCCTTAGTCTATTGAAATCATCTTTTCAGTCCTAAAGAAAACTTTCCACACTAATCTCCAGAATCGAACTTCTGAGTAACAACTTGAAATTTCTTCTTTTGTTGTGAATCCATCTCTGATACCATGTAGGAATTATGATGTAGATTTGAAATTGCTCATGAAATTTACTAAATCACAAGACTCGAAGCTACTCTACTACTTTGCAGACATTAATTCAAAACTTAGAACAAAAATCATTGACATGCAAAAGAAAACATCACACATGCACAAAGATTTATCTAGGGGAAAGAAACTGCTCAAAACCCCTTCCTATCTTTATTGCATTAATCAAAGAATAAATATGAATACATATGCTTTGACCAGGGATTAATGTTTTAGCTAAAACCTTAAAGTGATTATAATTGCTTTAGACATGAATGAATGGATAGAGTTCATCTCCAGATTTCCAACACTGCAAACGGTTCGAAAAATCGACATTGTATGGAAAAGTTAGAGCTTCTGCAAGTTTGGTAAAAAGAAAGCCCCCCGGGGCCAACCCCCACCCCATGTGACCAAGTGCCTGAACCAGGAGCTAGGGACCAACTATTAAGCGGGATTAGTGTGCCACAAATCACTTTATCATTTAATTAATTCGTGATTAAGTTGGCAGAATTTATGGCGGAGCCACCAAATCCGGAACCGCCACCAAACTTGGCAGACTTAGCTAGCAGTTCTCCAGATTTAGAGGAGGTTTTCTAGGAAAAACTGTTTGAGCCATAACTTACCAGTTATCAACCAAATTTCAAAAATGAATAGTCATTTTTGGCTAATTGGCATGCTGGGAATTCATTGCAGCAGGTTTCAGAGGCAGAATAAGTCATCTACAAGTGTTTTTGTTCACTTGAAGATTTGAAGCCTAGGGCCACCAGGTGTTGGAGGTCATTCCCAGAGCAGTTGGTAACCAAATTGAGTAAAAAAATAGTCATTTTTGATAGATTTGAATGTGTTAAAATCATTGGATCAGGTTTCATAGGCAGAAGAGGTCATCTATAGGTGTTTTTTTTTTTCACTTGAAGATGTTGAAGCCTAGGGCCACCAGGTGTTGGAGGCCATTCCCAGAGTAGTTGGTAACTAAATTGAGTAAAAAAATAGTAATTTTGATAGATTTGAATGTTTTAAACTCATTGGAATAGGTACCAAGAGCATTGGATTCATGTAACAACAATTTTAGCACTATTGAAGCTAATACAAAGGCCCACACTATGACACTGGACCAAGGAGATGTAGCCGAGTAGGGGTGAACTCCTTCAACAAAAATTTGTGTATTGAGATCTGTTATTTGTGCTTGCTGTGTTTTTATATGCTTCTGTTCAGCCATTTAAATTCATGCTTTTAAGTTCATGCAAAACACTAAATTTCACCAAGTTAGATGAATTGACAATCACATGCTCATGGATAATATCTATATGGATAAGCAAACCAAAGAAAAGAAAATTTTATATTTGGAAATGATACTAGCATAGCATTCACTAGAAATTATATTCAAATCAAGTTGGTATCAGAGCACAAGGTTGCTTTCTTTATTTTCTTGAAGGGTTTGATAGTTGCAATTGTCGTTATGATTACAAGGTTGAAGTTGCAGAGAGGAGAAGGGAAGATACAGATAGCTAGTCCTGAGATTAGGATAGGAAGGAAGAAGGATGAGAAAGCACCATCCTCACCCAAAATACCACTCAAGGCAACACCTGAATCACCTCAAGTTCCATCTCCATTAGTTGAGATAGAAGAGTCACAGATTGCACAAGAGGCTGAAGTGATTCAAGAGGTATAATCAATACAAATTTTTGAGCTTGAATCCATAGCCATTATGTCTGGAGAAAGACAGCATGAAGGTCCCTCTTCAGAAGAGGAAGAATTCAAGAAATATTTCTACACTTTGACTGAGATGGTTCAAGTCCTCTATGAAGAGAGGAACACTAGAATGGTTGGAGAGAGTTCTAAACCTCCAGATGGAGAAGGAAGCTCAGAGGAAAAAATGATGAAAAGAAGGATTCCAAAGGGAATGGTGGAAAGCCACCTCTATCTCCACCATCCTTATCATCTTCCTCATGATCTTCACCATCTCACACAGCATCATCTTCCACAACCATCACTACCCATGCTCATTCCAAAACCCCAAAAGGAAAAACTCCATTACTGAAATTAGACAAAAAATTTGAACTTCCCATGTACAATGGAGAAGTGAATGTAGAAAAGTTGGACATTTGGATTCGACAGCTGGAGGTATACTGTAGAATTCAAAACCTTCAAGAAGACGACATAAATATCCAATTGGCTTCACTAAGGCTAGAAAGAGCTGCACTAATTTGGTGGGAAGAAAAAACTCAAGAGGAAATGTGAATACATGGTAAGATATCCATTTCTTGGGTTGAATTTGTTTATGCAATTAAAAGATAGTTCTATCCTTTAGCTTATATGAAAAAAGCCATTATGAGTTGGTAGAATTTTAGGCAGCTTAAAGGCCAAACAGTCCAAGATTATACACAAGAGTTTAGGTAAAAGGCTTTATTGTTGGGAATAAACTTGAATTCATAAGACACACTCTTGAAATATATTGGAGGTTTACATTCCTATTTGTAGCATACTATCCTTACGTTTAACCCAAGAAACTTAGATGAAGTATGTGTGCAAGCTATGCATCTTGAGGCAAGGGGAAAACAAAACATAGAGGAGAAAGGTGAAAGTGAGGGTAAGGGAAAAGAGAAGGGAGGAAAATGGAAGGGAAAGAATAATGCAAGTATCAAAAAAGAGAAGGAAAAACTCACATGCAAAAACTATTCAGATACTGGCCATGATGAAGACCATTGTTGGCAACTTCATCCAAAATGAAAACCAGATAGATTGAAAGCCAAAGAGAAGGGAAAAACTGTTGTTATAGCTGAATAAGACTTAGGGTAAGATCAAGGAGACGAGACAAAAATTACAACCATGGATCTGAAAGGTCAACATGTTGAAAGTACTAGTTCCTCAAATAGTCACAACAACACTCCAAATGAAGAAAAAAGGGAAGAGTTGTTCACTCTCAGAGTAATCTCAAATCATACCAAGATTGATGCACTCTTTGATAGTGGATCACAAGAAAACCTAATTTCAGAAGACTTAATTAAGAGCTTAAACTTGAAACCGTACCACATCATAAACCATACCCTTTGGCTTGGATAGTTAAGGATGCCAATTTACAGGTTTCAAGGAAATGCATTTTTAGATTTGCTATTACTGCAAACTTTGTTGATGAAGTCGAGTTAGACATGGTTCCAATTGATATTTATGGAATTATCTTGGGAAGTCCATATTTGTATGATAGGAAAGTGGTGTTTCATCACTATGAGCACAAATATCATTTGCTTAAAGATGGGGTGAAGTATATTGTGAGAGCTCATCGCAAGAAACTAAACATTTATTTAGTTAATGTAGGGCAAATGAAGAGGCTAGTGAATGAAATTCATAACTTGACATTGTTGATGATCAAACAAAGAGATGTTCTGAAACATACTTTTCATAAAGATGCTTATATTTGTAATGAGTTGTTTCAGAATGATAACAGGTTGCCTTTGAAATAAGGTGAAAAACATTTGTAGCAACCAACATTGGTGTTGAGCGGTGTTGAACACAAGGTGCCGGTGCAAGAAGTTGTAAAGGTCAAAGAGAAGAGGACAAAGAAGCTTGGCAAAGAAGTCATGGGTTTCACAAATGTTCATGCTTGCTCAAGCCTTAGCACAACCTGCAAGTGTATAGTCTATCTCTCTGCCTAACTGACTGACTTTGGCCAACACTTAGCCAATCTCAAACCCTCTAAGCTACTATTTCCTTGCATTGTTTCTTGAGGAAATTAGCCCCTATTATTATGAAAATTCCTGCAATTGGATTGCACAATTCCTCTAGGCTCTTCCTTTGACTACATGTAACACCTGTACACATGGGAATAGTTTACCACTGATAGTACACTGTCTTGGAATATCCATCTCGACGGGGTAGCTAGAATTCTCTATATGCATCAATATTTTGGTCTGATTGATTAATTAATTGGTTGATCATTGAGTGTGGTTGAAATTGCACTTCTACAACTTGACGTTCACTAGTTCCTCTAATAATTACAACTAGTTTAACCGATCATAACTTGATTTAACTGAAAAATATTGCTACAAATTAGCAATCAATCATACTGAACTAAAATCAAGCTTCCCCAACTTGAATTAAATGAGTTAATTAAGTGACAAGTGCCATGCCACCTCAATTAACTACCTTCAATATTTCTACTAAAATAGAAATTTGAATTTTCTCTAGTTTGACCAAGCCAAAGTCAAATTCAGATTTTCTTGCTGCATTTTCAACAATGATTTGGTTTTTCGGTTATAGTTTTTATGAGTCTCTCCTAACTGGTACTAGGTTTCAACAATGTTTCATTATCTACTCTAATTCTTGTTGGTTCTGCTTTCATACATCTCCCAATCTCTAACAATTCTACTCTATGTGATGATGGATCCCCATATGGTTGTGTCTAAATTGTTTCTTGATCAGGAGGCCTTGATAATGGTTATGTCATTATTGTTCTTTATTTTCCTCCTTATTATGTAAGAAAAAACATTTACTCTATTAAATTCTAGCTTGGATCTGGTTCATAGGCATTAATGCTATAATGTATAATTGTGATGCCACTTGTAATGTTCCTCCAATTTACACACACACACACACACATATTACTTAATCCAATATTGACTTCATCGCATTGGCATAATGTAGAGAAAGTGTTAATTTTTAATAAATTCTATTCTCTTATTACACAAATTTATTTACTACTTTAGAAAATCTTTATCTTTTGTGGCTTCTTACTATCACTTGGTTATAAACCTTGAGACATGTTGATATAACAAAACTTTCTTAAGGTTACGTAAAATATATCTTTATGAGTATCTTATATGTGCCTCTTGATCAACAATCATGTACTTAGGATCATTCTTACTATCATACCTCTATACCTAACTGTAAAGAGTGAAATTTATAGACACAGACACACACACACACACATATAAAGAGTTGGATTCGAATTCTCAACCTTGGGTTCCACCAAATTAAATGATCCTTGTCTATCCAAAATATCATGCATGTGCCTTGATTATTTGTGAAGTCCTTATTTAGTATCATCCGCTAACCACTTTGCCATAGCTCATGACCCTTGCTATACTTGAGATACATTTAAAAAAAATATTTCTAGGCCATTTCTCCTCCCCCTTGCTATACCACATGTAACACTTAGAGTTCATTATGTATGGGACCCCTGTATACATGTTATTCATGCAGCCATGATCCTAAACTATCCCTGAGATGAAGTCATAGATGGACAACTCAGATTAATTAAGGTAATCAAATGGTGAAGATGGAATGTTGAACGTACTGTTGGATGCAATTTATCATTGATTTCAAAGGGTGAATGGGTCTTTGTTTAGTAATGTTATCATTGATGTCAAAGCGCTAATATTAGAGAGGATTCCCTAACTTTGGGATGATCAAATCATGTGTTAATAGTCCAAGAAGCCCTAAAGAGGAAAATGGTTTAAGGCCTTAAATGAAAAACTATTAGTGAAAATAAATTCAAGGAAAAGGTGGTCAATGCCAAATAAAATTGAAGGAAAGATGATATCATCATGTAGCCCTCATTAAAATGTTTCCAATGGTATATGGTACTCCCTCTAACTCCTCACAGTTGAAGAGAAATGATTTTTGGATTTTTGATGCTCCATTTCGATACTCTATCTTTGAATGCATTTTTACTCCATTTACATAGCTAAAATGGAAGTATATCATACATGGTTGGAAAGCTTATTCCGCGAAATTTCCAACAATATATGGAACTCCCTCTAACTCCTCATGGTTGAGGAGAAATGAATTTTTTAACATTCACCATACATTTTTCCAGTTGCACAAGCCAGTCTACCAAATGGACACATTAGCCTAGTCTAGATCACGAATGAACTATATATAGGTGTAAGGAGGAGGCATTTTAGAATTTTACTGAAGGAAAAATTTGATTTTTTGAAACAAGCAAAGAAAATAAGTGTTTCTGGGGTTCATACCTCACGAACCGGAAGTGAGAAGAGGTTGAATTTCGGAGGCTATATGTGAATGCAATTTTGACACATTTTAAAAGCATTTTCGCATAGTTTTTGAAGTTATTTTTGGCATCATTATTTTATAACTTTAGAGCATACATTGAATTTATTTTTGTATAAGTTTGGAGTGTATCTTGAAGTTATTCTTATAGAAGTTTGGAGCAGATATTGAAGTTATTCTTGTAGAAGTTTATAGCAGATCTTGAAGTTATTCTTGTAGAAGTTTGGAGCAGATCTTGAATTCATTCTTGTAGAAGTTTAAATCAGACTATGATGTCATCCTTGTAGAAGTATTAAAGCAGATTCAAGTTACCTTTTGAGGTAGATCAACTGTCTTTTTGAGGCATTTCTGAGGCAGAGTTTTTGAGGGAGATATGAGTTACTAAAGGAACATTGTAAGGTATGCTCTAAGGAATAAATGAAGAAACTTATTGAAAGTATGTATTAGAATCTATTTTGTTGCATTGGAGGTTGGAGTTAAAGTGGCATATTTTTTGGAGCATATATAAAGTTGAATATGTTTAGGTAGATATAGTAGTGATTTTATATTGTTGTATTTTGGTCATTATCCTTGGTAAGGGATCCCAAGAGTTTTTTTCTTTATTTTATTGTTGAGGGTGGTAGGGGGGCGCTAAGAAAGGAATTTGAAGGTTCCTTTAGGAGGTTGTTGCCTCGTTCCAATGGGAGCTAGTAAACCTAGGGTTATATCCCTTCTAGTTGTAACTGGTAAATAAAAAGGTTGTAGCTTCCTTTGTGATATAAACATATTGTTCATATATATATATATATATATATAGATACATAGATAGATATTGTGTCCTTTTGGTGTGACACTATTGGTTAATGGTATTGATACTAAATTGTAAGAAAACTGAAATATTGACTCACCCCCGTCTCAGTATTTCTATCACGTACCGGTCAGAATGACTACCCTCCTAGACTTGTCATTTGACATTGTTTGTCTCTGCATAACAATAATTATATAGTGTTAAGTTAGGGTTTCAAACTTTTTATTCTTTTACTTCTTTAGTAGGTAATTGTATTTTGTTTCCATAGAGAGTTTGGACTTTAACCCACCCGATGGCAATGTATCGAGCTACAAGCGACAAGTAAGCATCTATGAACAATTTTTTTTTTAATTTTTTTTTTTCTAATAATGAATGTTTACAAACTCAATCATGAATTCTTTTCCATTTCATATTCATGTTTATGAATAGAATTATGGCTAACAATTTCTCAGTTTTTCTTGTTTTTACCGATCCTTCCATGGTTTCTCAAAGTTAGGTTGCTAATTAACAATTTGTTCAAGGGGGTTTTAGAAGATTTCTTCTTATATATTTAGCTCAAATGCTCTACAAGAATAACATTTGTTTCCAGAATTGGGTGCTTCGAAAGAAGAATAAGGGTGTAAATCCCCCAAATTTTCGAACCTGTATCACCTGGATAGCCATATTCTCCCTCTCGACTAACTTTTCAACATTGTTTAGGTTTAGAGGTCTATTTTAAGGTTTTTAGGATTATAAAAATGGTACTAATAAGATCTTCTCATTTTGTTTGTGACATGTTTGTTCCCAGAACCTAATTTAGGGTTTGTCAATGTAATACATTCACTTTATCTCTTTAGGTAATATTTCCTCTTAACACCACTTTCTCTTTTACATGTATTTATATAATATACAGGATAACACTAATCTGAAGTTGGACACACCACCTCTTTAGAGATTTTATTGTATAGGGTTTTTATATGTATACTTAGTGTTGAGTTATATTGTTAGCTTAAGGGTTTGATTTTCATAGTTTAATTATTTGTCCCAAAATAATTTACTTAGTTTGAATCCAGATTATGCCTAAGCAACTCATTTTGGAGTATTTAAACACTAAAGTACTCTATACTTATTAATATGTGATTGGGGTTTCCAAACCAAAATTTTTTGCTTTGTTTAAATATATATTAAACAAACTTTTGAGTACATTTCCTCTATAAATATGCATGTAGTATTTGTAAATATTTATGATTCTATGGATATTTCAACATGCTTTTCAACCAGTGTATACATGATTGTTTTCTTTTAGTTGACTCAATAATTTACGTTTGATAATAGATACTCCTTGTACGCCTTAGTGTCTCTGTTTCCTTTGATAATTCATCCTTTAAGCTCATGGCCAGACATAAAGTATTTCGTCGCAAATTTGTATAGAGGGTAGTTTTAGAATATGTATGTAAACAAATTCTATGACTAACTTCTGAGAGTGGTTTCCATATCAAATGGGCATTGCTTGTACTTAAAAATTGGTATGGAGTTTATACCTCCATACTAGCTTACAAAAGCATTAAACCAACTTAGATCTTTCTGTAAGAATATATGATAGTTTGTAGGAAAACAAATCACTTATAATATTTCTACCATTCATAAAGACTATATATATTCTTGACTATGCTCTATTCCCCATAATAACCGATACTCACTTTTTTACTATGTTTGTTATGAAGATAGTACATGTTTTCATATTTGATTTAAGGTCAAAAGCTACATACATTTATGAGAATTATTAAATGTTTAATATCAAATATTGAGTGTATTTCCTTCCTCTGTTATCTATATATTCTATTCATCATTCATTCTTGATGCAAAAAATATCATACTAAATTTCACTGATAACAATACTACTTCTGTAAAGCTTTTTACTTATCTCGATAATATGAACACTGTAGGAACCAGGACATTTCTCCTAACCAACGAATTTCAACAACAACAATCCCACTTGAGCGTTAGGCTTCGTTACTGCTAATAACTTATCATTATCTAATGATATTATTCCTCCTTCCCCTCGTAGACTCTAGCAACATCTTACTTTTTAGTGTCAGCTTCTTCCTTTTTCATACTATTCCTCCTAAAATTTTGGAAAATCATGAAAAATTATAACTATAACAACTGCTACATTTACTTGTCCACTACCTAAAACTCCAACCACTTAAACAATTATTTGAATGCCTACTCACATGTTGATTCTCATAATATTTCTAAATAAAAAATATTTTATTTATATTACCCATAAATATTTAGGCTTTGTATTTAAATGTAATCATCACTCATGCAAATATTTATAACCTTAATAATTACATGTAAACATAAATCATAAAGTCTTTTAAAAATATTTGCAATAGAAGTATTACCATATATTTGATTTAAAAATTAGTTCGTTATATTTAAGTTGCATACTTGTCATGTCCTTAGTAATTTTTACACATTAGTTATATTAAATTGTAACAGTTATCTTCGCCATAGGAGAAATAAATGATTTATTGTTTCGTTGATAAAAAAAAAACATGAAATTTGACGACAAACCTAAATACATGTGAGCATGACATCACTACCAACCTAGCTTATTGGAATTATGATTTCTTCTCAAAGTTTATAACATGAATCATTTTTATGTATTCAAACTTTTCATATAAAATATTTTGTCTACTTTTATATATATATATATATATATATATATATATATATATATATATTGCAATTTGTATAAGATGAATCATTTTCATGTATTCAATCTTTTCATATAAAATATTTTGTCTACTTTAAATTATATATATATATATATATATATATATATATATATTACAATTTTGTATAGTATTCAAACTTTTTATATAAAATATTTTTTCTACTTTAAAATTTAGTATATATATATATATATATATATATATTACAATTTTGTATAGTATTCAAACATTTCATATAAAATATTTTGTCTACCTTAAAATTTATTATATATATATATATATATATCTTACAATTTTGTATATATATATATATTACAATTTTGTATAGTATTCAAACTTTTCATATTAAATATTGTCTACTTTAAAATTTAATATCTGTGGCTGGGTTCTAGATCTAATCTTCTGTTCAATCTTCTGCTGCTAGATCTAGATCTAATCTTCTACCCTTATTTCTTTGCGGCTGGGTTCTACGGGCAAGTAAACTATGGTTTCTATCTTCTTGAAAATAACTGTTGGCTCATTTCTGTCCACTTATGGAGAGCAAGCTCCTACCCATATCGTCAGTGAAGCCCTAGCTCCCACTGTCCAAGTGGTCCAGACCTCACTCGACGAGGCTTTGAAGTTTTATGGAAGTGCCATAATATGTCTGTTCAATGTTTTTGGCCGCGGCTGACAGCTCTCCACAATTGGATCTCGGAGGTATGGAAGCCTGTCATTTCTGATGAAATTAATATCTACCCCTGTGCAAGGGATTTCTTTATAGTAGATTTTGAAAATCCTGAAAGTAGACAATGTATTCTAGATTTCGGCCCTTGGTTTTGGGAAAACATAGGCCTATTCATGAAGCCATGGAACCCATCATTCGATCCCTCAACAACAGTCATAACCTCAACACCAGTTTGGGTGAGATTTCCAAGCCTACCCTTGCATCTCTAGAATCTCTCCTCACTAAAAACCATTGGAAATGCAATTGGGAAATTTTATTGCAGGTGCCCAGAAATAGAGGAATATGCCAAAACCACCTATGCACGCATCTGTGTGGAAATGGATTTCAGCGCCGGATTCCTAGCTGAAATAAACCTAACAAGTAAAGACTATGCATGGAACCAAAAACTCCATTATGAAAGTGTCCTCTTCCGATGTCGATCCTGCTTTGAGATAGGCCATCTAGCCAAAAATTGCCTAAAAGCTTCCCAGAAAAATTCTTCTAGAAAAAACCACCACAGATCTACATGGTGGGAAGGAGCACAAAAAGAATACTACACTATCATCAAAGAAGAATATTTTAGAGAAAACTTTGAATCATAAGAAATCGGGCAAGAAAGAAACAACTCTCAAGACAAGCAGGGAGAAAGCCTCACAAAACAACAAAAAGTGAACTCGACAACCCCTCAAGCATCAACAGTTATGAGGATATGAATATCGTACAAAATAAATCTTCATTTAACAGCAAAGCAGATCTCCTAGACCAAACTTCTTCTCCGACTATCTTCAAAATTACGAACACAATAGATTGCGAAGCTAAGACACCAATGTCCTAAGAACCAGAAGAGATGAAGGAGATGCAAGATAAAGGAACCTGGAAGAACATAGAGAAAAAAAAAGCTACAACGCCAATCTCGCCAAGAAAGACGAGGAGCCAGACAATTAAAATTAAGAAAATTATAGGTCCGATAGACCAATTTGGTCTCAGTGGACATTAACCACTATCATCATCATCATCATCATCATCATATATATATATATATATATATATATTACAATTTTGTATAAAATGAATCATTTTCATGTATTCAAACTTTTCATATAAAATATTTTGTATACTTTAAATTATTTAATTATATTTTTTTGAAAATATTAATTAAATAAATTTATAATTTAATAAAAAATATTTAAATATAAAAATTAAGGGATTATTTTTTTTTATGCATTGAAGATATTTATGGTAAATAACATTTATTATTTATTATTATATTAATTAAATTTATTTTAGGTAGTTTAAAAGAATAATTAGAATTCTCTCCCCTAGATTCATTTTCTACTTTTCTGCCCATGATATAATGAAATTTAATAAATGACTTGTATCGTGGTTCATATTTTATGTCAGTGTAATTTTGAAATGGTAAAAAAAGACTTTACACCATATCACCTACCAAATTTAGGTTCATGAACCAAGCTTCTCCATTTCTCTAGGTGGTTTCCACATTGAACAAATGAGGAGGAAATGAAAGTAGAGCTGTCATAATTTCATTTCACATTCTTGTAACAATCATTATTTTTTTTATCTTTAGCTGCTATGCACTATTGACTTTGGATACGTCTTTTGACAACTCAATTTTTTTTTGGAGATAAATGTAAATATTATTTTTATAATTTTATTTCAAATAAGTATAATTTATTTGATGTTTTATTTTTATTTTAAATTTAAATTTTATTTTTATTAAATCGTAAATTTTGGATTATTTAAAATATGCTTTTAAATATATGAATAAATTAAATGTTTTGAATTTTTTTTTATAAATATTACTTGAATATAAATTAGAAAATTTACAGAAAATTTCTCACCAAAATATCTACCAAAATTGAAAATATATATATATATATATATATATGAAAATATGAAAAATAAAAAAGTCAAAGTAATTCAACTACACATTTCAAATATATATTAATATTCTACAGCAAAATCAAAGTTAATTTCTTACTCACTTTTCCATAGTCTAACTAGCCGAAGGAATTGCCCGAAAAGTTATGGAAATTCCAGTCATATTTAAAGAAAATCTAGCAAGGATTTTTGTCAATCCAAGTTATAGTTGTTAAACTTCAAAAATTTAGGTGTCCTAGATGTTTTTGATGGTGTTGAATCCATTTATACCATCAAAAACACGATTCAAACATTGCCTGTACAAGATTTTTTGAATTTTTTTTGCCCGGATTCCGGCCACTTTTGGCTATCCGGGCAATTCCTCTGCCTCGATAGATGACTCCACTCACTTTTCTTCTGGTAAAACCTCCTGCCTCAGAGCGTAACTGCACAACGTCAATGTTATTGCCTCTATATTTAATGCATGGGAAAGTATTTCTTCGTATTTCGGTCTTATTGCATTGGAAGTAGTGATCCCTCAGTTAAGCATTAACGCTGTTTCTTTTTTTCTAATGCCGTCATAACAATTGTGAAATGCATTTATAGTGGACATAGAAAATTTATTGAAATTGTAACATTAATAAATCATGGTAAAAGTTGTACCTTGGATAAGAGCCAAATACCACAAGAGCAGAGCAGGAGCCTAAAGCAAACCTCTCAAGAGGAACCAGTTAGCGGGAGCCTGGGGAGCCTCCGTCCGACAAGAGGAAGCTAGGGGAGCGCGCAAAGAGACACACTCAACCTTGAGACTGCGCGAAGCGTCAGAGCCATGGCCCCAGGAGGGGGTTGCGAAAAGGAAACTCCCTTGCCACTAGAGCTAGCAGCTTTCAGGGATTTGGTTGCAGCTTGCAACAGGGCCAGCATCCGAAAACCAATAGAAGTTTGTGAAAAAATGCCAACTATCCCCACTATTGCTCTACCTATTGAAGAGCCTTGCAAAGCTTCTTTAAACCTAGCAAAAAGAGGACTTATCGGTCAGTTCACAGGTTTATGACCCTCGCTAAAAGCGATTGAAGCTTGGGTTCAAAGGAACTGGTGTCCCCTTGTCAAAGAAGGAATAAAAAGCCATTTCGTCGGCAAAGACTTCTTTGCATTTGTATTCAAAGCAGTAGAAGGCAAAAACCTAATATTCAAAAACGAGCCGTATTTCATGGGGTCTCAAGGACTATATCTGAACAAATGGACTCCAGACTTCAACTCAACCCAGGATGTGCCCTTGGCCGTTCCGGTCTGGGTGAGACTGCCCCACCTTCCTCTTCACTGCTGGAACCCTAAATCCTTGGAAACCATAGGTAACAAGCTAGGTAAATACATCGACCGAGCAGAAAGAAGAGACCAGTATTCCTGTGGTAGAATTTGTTTATAAGTAGACTTGGAGGAAGGTCTCCCTGAAGCCATTAAACTCACAGTGGCTGATTTGTCACACATACAAGTGCTAGATTACGAGAAACTACCATTTAAATGTAGAAACTACCATGGCTACAATCACTTTGCTAAGCATTGTAAAAAGAAATCAAAGGATGTAGTTGGGAAAGAGAAGGGAGACCAATGGACTCAGATCTAGAAATCAAGACCAACCAAGTAGAGCAACAAGAATAAAGGGAAAGCCGCCTCCACTGGGAGGGTTGAACCTCCAAAACCCCAAGTAGAAGGAAGTTCAGTCCCTCCAATAGCAGACATATAAACTAACCCCTTTGATAGTCTCAGTACACCATAATAACACCAAGATCCAGTAGATAAAGAGAATGAACAACAGGCAAACAACATGGAAGAAAGAAAAAAGCAAGAGGAACCAGTCCAAACCCCAAAAGGTGCCTATAGTTCCACTTCTTATGCAGAAATGACAAGAAATAAGACCCCTGAGACATTGGGATCATCGAAAGATGAAACATCTGAGAGGCCCTTGAAAAGAGCGGGGAGGAAATCTCATCAAGGGGCCAGAGAAGAAGAAGCAGAGAGACTAAAATTGCAAGGCAATCAGGCCACTATAGAGATGTCTATCAGGAGAAATACTAGAACCAGGCCTCCCATGGGAGGAGCTACCCCAACCCCTACCAGTAAATAATGCGATTAGTTCCTTGGAACTGCAGAGGAATGGGGAACCCATCAAAAGTTGAAGCAGTCAAGAGCCTACTAAAGTCAGAACTTCTCGAGATCCTCATGCTCCAAGAGACTAAAATAGAAGGAGAAGCCCTTCTATAACTCAACGAATCAAAATGGAAAACAAAAGCTGGAAAAGTGGTAAGTGCTAGAAGTACATGCGGCAGGTTAGCCACTCTCTGGGAGGTTGACAAATTCCAACTTGAAAGCTCCTTTCAGATGCAACACTGGATTTACATCGAACTTCGACACCTACAAAGTAATATAAGCATTGCTCTCTTTAATCTCTATGTTCTTATACTCTATGTAGAAAAGGAACAATGTTGGCAAACCCTAACTGATTTTTTGGAAGCTTACTCCCTCAATAATATAATTATTGCTAGAGACTTCAATCCAATCCTTGACCCAAAGGAAAAGAGGAGGAACTAGTAGCAGGGACCGCTTCCTCCCCTTAGTGGAAAACCTGATTCAACAATGGGATTTAATGGACTTCAAGCCAAAAAAAGGGCTATACACCTGGACAAATAACAGAATAGGGGAGGAGCATATCTCAACCAGGCTGGACAGATTCCTCCTTCAGAGTTCTTTCCTCTCTGAGAAGATGATCATTTCCACAAAAATTCTGCCAAAGTGGAACTCAGACCATAAACCCATCCTTCTATTGATGGAAGAAGAAGAAAAACTGGGACCAATCCCCTTCCGGTTCAGCCCACTATGGGAAAATAGGGAAGGGTTTCTGGACATAGTGAATAAGGCTTGGTCCATTCATGTTCAAGGATCACCCAGCTATGTTTGGGAGCAAAAGATAAAAGCCACCAAAACTTCCCTGAAGCAATGGATAAAAAAGCCCACAGTCTCTCCCACTGCCCAAAGAAAACAAAGCACAAAGCAGTTGTTGGATCTCCAAATGGGCCTAGAGACTCATGACATAACTAGAGCATAGATTCACAGGGAGAAAGAACAACAAATCAGCACCCTCTGCACATTTAGAGAAGAGGAAGAATATTTGAGGCTCAAGTCCTTAGATCCATACTACAAAGCTTTGGCATAATGTTTGGGACCCATTTGAACTCCCAAAAATCAATTTCTTCTGCTGGACTCTCATGCACAGAAGGATCCTCATTGGGGAAAACCTAGAGAAAAGAGGAATCATTGGTCCACACAGATGCCCCCTCTGCTACAAGGACTAGGAAACGATCGATCACCTATTCATAGACTGCCCCTTTTCTCAAGAGGTTTGCTTGCAAGCTACCGTGAGGCTCAACGTCCAATTCCCTCAAAAATATTCGGTGGTTAGTCTTTTCACAACATGGAAAGATCGCTATCCATACCCTTTGAACATCAAATCAACTTGGACTAAAATCTTGAATGAAATCCCAAAATATATCTGCTGGGGAATCTGGTTGGCTAGGAATGAAGCCATCTTCAACAATAGACTTCAATCCACCAACACAGTCACTGCCAAGGCCAAACCCTTGCTGCTGGAAACTCTTGAAAATAGACCTTATAAGTCAGACAATGAGCTTCTCCCTGAAGAGCTCAGTTGGCTAGGTGATTCCCTGAGACGGGCAAGCATCAAGAAGAACATCTCCTTGACTAGCCATAATCCAGAGTGGCGTCTCCGGATCTCTGAGGTGGAATTCCAAAAATGGTGGAAAAATCAAGGAAAAGTCATGATTTTCTTCGATGGAGCCTCCAAAGGAAACCCGGGGATATCAGGGGCAAGAGGAATAATTTACTCCATAAATGGACAAAAACATGACAACTATAGTTGGGGTCTAGGTCAGAGCACCAACAACTAGGCAGAGATCCTAGGTTTGCTAAAATCTTGTCAGGGGGCTCAAAGGAAAATAGGGGAAGACCTTCAAATCTTTGGGGACTCTAAAATCTTGATTAAAACCCTTAATAAGAGCGATCAACTCAACAACCCTGTTCTAAACAAGACCCTAGAAAGAATAAGAAAGTTGACTCATAACTTCACATCTTGCTCATTCTATCATGTCTTGCGAGCTCAGAACAAGGAAGCTGACATAATGGGCCACAAAGGATGTCTTTTGGCCCAAGGTATGCTGGTGAAAAATGATGAGGACGTGGAAAGGCACCCAATCCCTTAACAGGCAAGGAGAGTCGTCCAAGGGCAGAACCTGCAGAACAAAAGCAGGCTCATAGGCTTTCAGTTGTTTGCATGGGTGAGTTGAGATAGGAGTAAAAGCAGGGTGCAGAATGGATTTCACTCAGAGGACAATTTTGATGGACGAGAGGCAAATACTCAGGGCGGGGGAAGATCCAACAGTCATAGTGTGCTAGGAAAGATGGGGGGTTAAAGATGTGGGGAGTGGTAAGCGGTTTTCATCGCAACGCTTCTGGCTGCTGGGCAGTTTTTCCAATATTGGACACGATTTGACTCACGGCCTGACGCGTGGCAGGGCAAAACTGCCCATTTCGCATGCCCCTGAGGTGACAAAGGTCGGACAACAAACTGATGCGATAAGCATCAGATCTGGGCAGGGGAAGATCTGACGGTTTTCGTGCGCTTTTCATGGCGGGGTCTTATCCTTGCAATGGGGCTGGGCACGGAGATGGGTCCCAGTTAAAGCTCGGTCAGCTAAGGACATGATAAGTGTCGGATCTGGGCGGAGTTGATCCGTCGCCCATCACACTTTGAAAAATAAGGGGAGTTATTTCGCCAAGAGTGGTAAGTGGGTTTGTTTGCACCGCTCTTGGCTGCTCGACAATATTTTTGAATCGAATGCGATTCCACTTAGGGGTTGACGCGTGGAAATATAAAACCGCCCATATGGCGCGCTCCTAAATAATTAAGGTTCAGAAAGCATTGGACGCGATATGTGTTGGATCTGGGCAGGAGAAGATCTGACGGCTGTCACGTGTCAAGATCAGCGAGGGTTAACTCTGTAGTGGGGCCGGGTATGGGGGATAAGACAAATTTTAATCAAAATCATTTTAATTTTATGGGTTGGTTATTTGGCCCATAGAACTTAGTGTATGTGGGTTTTAACTTAACCTAGGAATGTACCAAAGCTTCAAGGAAAAGAAGGCCATAGTCAAGCAAGGATAGGAGATCTCTTTTGCACCTGAATTCTCACACTTGTCTGCACTCGAGGTTGTTTGGCTTGCCCAACCTCTTCTTATTAATAAAATTCAACTGTTTCTATTAAAAAAAATCATGGTAAAAATCAATGTCGTAGTCTAACTAGCCGGAGGAATTTCCCGGAAAGTTATGGAAATTCCGTTCATATTTAGAGAAAATCCGGCAAGGATTTTTGTAAATCCAAGTTATAGTTGTTAAACTTCAAAGTTTTAGGTGTTCTAGACATTTTTTATGGTGCTAAATCCATTTCCACCATCAAAAACACGATTCAAACACTGCCTCTACAAGATTTTTTGAAATCGCCCAGATTCTAGCCACTTTTGGCCGTCCAGGCAATTTCTCCGCCTCAGTGGACGACTCCAAAACCAACCATAATAAAATACAAATATATAATAAAGAATTAATCAGGGTAAAAATAAATCATAATAAAATACAAATATATAATAAATAATTAATGATTATATAATAAGTAATTAATTATGATGAATCCTTTCATGTGATCACGAGATGAACATTAATGACCTTACAGAGCCACTTGGAATCATACATCAACATTTCTGTAGCTTCCTGTTTTTTTCAGAAGAAAAAGCATAATATATTATATAAGATATATATATATATATATATATAGATATATATATATATATATATATATATATATATATATATATATATAACAGATACATTTACAGATAGACCTTTATAGGGCTAATTTAGTCGACTTAGGATTCCAAAAATTTGGCCAGCCCATTGAGCTAACACAAGTACCATACAAAAAGCATGATAATCAGATGCATTTGCTGACATAGGAGCATAAAGATCTCTCCAAAAGAGAAAAACAGAATTCAGAAGCTTGTTCTAGATCTTCTAAATCCACTACAGTCATAATCATCGCTGGAGGGAGGAAAAAGACCAAAAAACTAGAGACAGGAGCAAAAATAAAAAATAAAAAAATATTTGAAATTAAAAGTCTGGTAAGGAAAAATCCTGGATATGGAATATTTCCTCGCCAGACTTTACCTTCATGTACCATATACCCGGTTCCAAAATAAGACCCTCCTTTGATAATATATCTGCTTGTCGAATTGAGGCTTCTGTGATCCATATCAATTTATGAGAGATTCTTCAGCGTAAATCACATAGAATATCATTTGACAAATGATATTCTATGTGATTTACGCTGAAGAATCTCTCATAAATATATCTGGTTGTAGATTCTGTGACCTGTAAATGTGCTGGATGGAGCATCCTTCCATTTTCGTCCATAGGAACCTGATTATGTCCAACCAACCTGCAAGGTGAGGGATGTTGATAAGGATCTTTCCTTTTACAAAATCAGTCATGACTTTTTAATCTCCATGAATTGACACAAGTTGAATGTTAAAGAAAAGGCAGAAGGATAAAAATCCTGCAAGAGCCATCACCTCTACTTTACTATTCGTGCCCTTTCCTCCATTCCAGGTAATGAGATATTGATCATTTTCATTTATGATAATGTGGATACCACAACCACATGAGCCGTTTTGCGCAGCTCCATCGAAAAACACTCTTGGGAGAGATGATTGAGCGTGCTCCTTTTGATTACACTTTTTTTTCTTTTGTGGTTTTTCTAGTAAGGAATCATAAAGAGTAATGACGTTTTGTAAGGTTCCCATAAAAGGCTCTTTACTATTCTAAAAAATAATTTTGTTTCTCCATTTCCATATACACCATAGAGAAATAATAACAAGAGGCCTCCAAGATTCCTTTTGCCCACTCCACCATAGGAAATCTTCTTTAGAAGAAGCATGAGAGATGTGAGGAAATTTATATAGCTTTGCCAGTTCTTTCCATAGCTGCTGAGTTACACAGCAATTGAAGAACATGTGGAAGTTGCTTTCTTCATCAGACTTACATATTAAACAGAGTCCCGGGCCATACCAACGTCTCTTTTTCAAATTCTCCCAAGTTAAATTTTTATTGTGGAAGACCAACCAAGAGAATATAATTGCCTTGGAAGGACATCCGGATTTCCAAAAGACTGGAGGGAAAATCGGGATTGGGGGAGCATTTTTTGACCCTATCATATTTTGATATATGTCCTTTACGCAAATCTGTGAGATTCCTTTTAAGTCCTTCCAAATAAGAACATCATCATCCAACAATCGGTATATGCCACAATTCCTCAAAAAAGTTCTGAGATCTCTCCATTGCCGAGCTAGAAGATCCGACATCCCCATACTGTCCGCCTCTTTCCAAAGAGGGAAAGGTCCCTGCCATTCATCTATCAGCTTGTCCCAAGTGAAAATTCCTTTCCTATGAAAAAAATTTAGGAGAGAATCTGGCAGAATGATTTCCTCATGCCCACCCAGAAAAGAATCAATCCCAATGAGAATCTGGCTACCAGATTGAAAGCTCCAAGTTAAGTTCCTTAAGAAAAACTTTTCAATCTTGTGGAAACTGAGCCATATTGTTGACCCATAGTTGGATCCGATTCTTCCCAACTTGAACCAGTAAGAGATATCTTTCCTTCCCAAATATTTCTTTTTATTGTATTGCACCAAGGACCCTCTGCATAAATCCCTCTCCATAGCGATTTGCATAACAACGATTTACCAAAACTTCGTAGATCCAATAGGCCCCATCCACCTAAATTCTTCGGCCATGAGATATCAGGCAACTTAGATAGATGAAATTTTCTTTTTTTCTGATTGGCCTCGCCATATGAAGTTGGCAGTTAATTTGTTCATCTTCTTGATAATGCTTGCGGGAAGGAAGAATAAATGAACCTAATAAACAACTAGTTGAGTAAGAACTGACTGAAATAAAACAATTCCTCCAGCCATTGATAGGCCTTTAAATTCCCATAATGATATCTTTTTGTAATACCTGTCTATTAACCATTGCCAGTCCAGTTTTGAATAACCCTTTGCTTTTAGTTGGAATCCTAAATATTTTATACCATGCTGTATGGATCGTGTCTGTATTCCAAATAGAGCAGATAACCAATTTACAAAATCCATGCTGACATCATTATGGAAAAATAATGACTTGTGTTCATTAATTTGCATCCCTGTGGCCTTTTGGAAACGTCTTAAGCTGTCATATAAGCATGTCCAGGTGAGCCTGCTTAGCATTGCAAAGATGAGTATATCATCCACAAAAGGTTGTGTGAGATATAATTGTTTCTACAGATCTTCAGACACTGGCATCTTTTGTCACTAACTGCCCTGTTTATGTGAAGACTGAGAGCATTCATTGCCAATATAAACAGTAAAGGAGATAGTGGGCAGCCTTGACGCAACCCTCTTTCAGCTGGAAAAAAAGAGGATGGGATTCCATTTATTATAACTGCATAGTTCACCTTCTCAACACATGCCATGATCCACTCTATTATATTAGATTTCAGACCAATATTTGCAAGTAAACATCTGATGAAACCCCAATCGAGGCAATCATGTGCCTTACGGAGATCAATTTTGAGAATAACTGCTTCACTTTTTTTTGAGTGCATGGAAAACAAACTTTCTTGTGTGTTTGCAACTGCATCCAAGATATTTCTTCCTTTTAAAAATCCATGTTGATCCTTTGTTATAAAATTTGATAAAGTTACCTTGATTCTCTCAGCAATAATTTTCGAGATGATTTTAAAAGAAATGTTACAGAGGGAAATCAACCTGAAATCTTGAAAAGATTCTGCTTCCCTTTTTTTGGGATTAGAGCAATTAGAGTTGAGGAGATTTTCTGGAGAATGCTTCCTGATATCCTGGTACCTTCTACCATCCTTAGCAAGTCATGTTTTATGAGATCAAAAAAGTGAATGAAAAACTCAATCGACCAGCGATCTAGGCTTGGTGATTTATCCCTCTTGAAAGATTTCATTGTTTCTAAAAGTTCTTCCTGTGTAATTTGCTGAAAGAGATGCTCATTTTTTTCTTCATCAAACATCTTTGGAAATAGGTCAATGCCCCATAAGATGTCCTGAATTCTGCAGTCCTCCGATCTCTTATATTGATTTTGAAAATATTTTACAGCTTCATCTGAAATGTCTTGTTGCGAACTTAGATACCCCTTATCATCCCTGATCTTCCAAATTGAGTTTTTTCACGTCTTGAGCTTGCAAACCTGTGAAATTTTTTTGTATTTTGGTCTCCTTCCTTTGATGACAAACATGATACTACACCTCTCATGTCAAGTCCGTGTAGCATCCTGTTTGTCATCAAATATTCTTTGATTTATTAAGGGACAACAAACTTTGAAGCCACGTAAGAATTAAACAAATAATTTGATTTCTTAAGGCACATAGACTTTGAAGCCACCTAATAATTAGACTTCATGATGTATATGGCATAGCATTGTTTATTATTTTGTTTCATTTACACTTAGTAATTTCCCGTAACTACTCGATATTGTCAAATAAAGGTTTAATGTAATAAATATAAATAATGTGAGGTTTAATCAGATAAATAGAAATAACTTACATTACTAAAGTAGGGTAAGGGGTTTAAATATAAGTATTAGCTTGAGGGGTTTAGAGAAGATTATGATAATTTTAATTTGATTTGTGTCGGTTAATTTAATCAAAGTAGGATAGTTTTATTTGAGTTACGTTGGTTAATTCAATTTTTTTAATTGACTTAAATTTTTCTTTTTTCTTATTTTTATATTTAGTAAGTTTTATTAATTTAAATGTTAATAGATATATTATGTAGAAATATAAATGAAGAGGTTGTGAAATGATATATGAAAGCTACGATGTATTGGACAAAACTAATATTGTAAAAATGCATATAGACAAAGTTAAGGGCCGGTGTAAATATTTTTAAAAATGATTTAACACACAATTTTAAAAGTTATTTAAGCTTAGAGATATAGATGAAGAGAATGTGAAATGATGTATGAAAACTATAAAGCATATGCATAAAACTAATATTGTGAAAATGTACATAGATAAAGTGAGAGGCTAGTGTAAATATTTTTAAAAGTTATTTATCATATAACTCTAAAAATAATTTAAAGCTATAAATATAGATGAAGAGGTTGTGAAATGATGTATGAAACTTTTGAAGCATTGCATATAACTAATATCGTGAGAATGCACATAGATAAGGTTAAGGTTAAGGCCAATGTAAATAATTTTAAAAGTTATTTAGAGATATAGATGAAGAAGATGTGAAATGACATTGCACAAAATTAATATTTGTAGAGAATATATAAATGAAATTAGGAGTTAGTGTAAATAATTTTTAATATTCTCACATAGAGAAAGTTAGGGGTTAGTGTAAATACTTTTAAATATTTTCATATAGATAAAGTTATAAGTGATTAAGTTTTGTAAATAATTTTAAAAGTTATTTAGCACATAACTTTAAAAGTTATTTAAGGCTAGTGTATATATATATATATATACACGGTGAATGCATAATTTTTTAAAAATATTTAGGATATTATAATTTATTTATTTCAATTATATGTTTATCAATAATAATTTTAATATTTATATTGAAATTAAATTTTTAATTTAATAAATATGTTATTATAATGTAATTTACAAATTTAGAAAATAATAATTTTTTAATTTTATTTTAAAAATCAAATTAATATACAATTTTTGTTATTCTAATTAGAAAGACTTTATTATTTGATTAGTATCGGGAATTATAATCTTTAGCAGTGTAGGGAGTAATAAACAAAAAAATGTAGAAATAGAAGAGTATCAACCTATTACATCAATTATTAACCATATGGATAATCAATGTATTAAAAAATATTGTAGTTAATAAATGACTTTTAGTATAAGAGAACCAAGAAAAGTAATGTCAAAAACATCCTTTGTAATAATAATGATATTAGTGTAGATATCTTAACTTTTGAATCTATCAAACACAGAGAGATCCAAAGAAATGTAAACCTCCTTTAAAATAGAAAACTTAAAAAAAATATTTGCACCTCAAATGTAATGCAATGATAATCACATACTATAGTAGCATTTTTTGAACATTGAATTCTTCTCAAAGTCCACTATGTAAAAATTCTCACTGTAGATTAACTTGATAATGCAATATACTAAAGCAAAATACTTTAATCTACTTCTACAATCAAACTTGCAAAATCTTAATAGATTTGAGCAAGATCAAGTAGAACACATATAACTAGAAGAAGAATCAATACACATGAAACACAAAAAATACTAACAGGAGAGCCTCAGGTAAAAACCCCGCTATCTGTATTATCATACAAGTGGAAATATCTCAGGATTAAACAAAGCTTTAGCTCACAAGCTATCCATCTCTCAGTACAATCCCTCACTACTGCTCATAGACATAATAGACAACACATATGCCTTCCTTCAATCCTCCAAGCCTCCTATTTCCTTGCGTAGTTTCTTCCAGGTCCTCTAGCTGCAACTTGTGTGAATAATCCTCTCACACACAACATTGACCTCTGAAATAACTGCACAATCCTGAAGGAGGTAATTCTTTCTGCATGGATGAGTTTCCTTTATAGGAAAATTCCTCCAACTCATAGTACACTGTCACTTCCTTTAATCTCAACTGGGTCTTGCTCTGAACTGAAATGCATTGGTTATTTATGAGAGAATATTCAGTTATCTGGAGAACACTAGTTGCATGCATGTATGCTTTAACTGACTGAACTCACAATTATTTCCTCCAACTGTTTGGAACTAATTTAACTGGACTTAACTCAGTTAACTGAGTTAACTAATTACAACTCAAATACAACTCATCCTTATCTCCTTAATTAAGGGATAACTTCATCAATAAAAGGGATAACTGTTGCATGTCTTCACAAAGACTTCATGTTTGATTTTCTCCCACTAATTAACTCAAGATGAATTAATTCATTATTTTACAAACAACTGCTAAGATCAAATTCGAATTTTAATTCTCAATTTTAATTTAAGGACTAATTAAAATTGGAATCTATCTCGAAATGCTATTTATAGCAATGCTATTTTTAGCATTTCTATTTTTTCATTCCTTGTTGCTATTTTCCACATTGGCACCTGAAATGCTATCTATAGAAAAGCTATTTATAGCATTTCTTGTTGGTATTTTCAACACTCGCTCTCAACAAGAAAGACGTTCAACTCGAACCCGATCCTGAACCTTTGGAATGTTCTGCATGCAACACTTCTCTCAAGTGTTGTTGCTTTGAAAAAATTCAGATCTTCTCTGCAAACTCACTGCCCATTTTTTATTTTTATTTTTAAGTTCGAATTCTATTTTTCGTATACTGTTCACTGCTCCGATAAACTTAGCTCTGATACCATGTAGAAATTCTCACTGTAGATTAACTTGATAATGCAATATACTAAAGCAAAATACTTTAATCTACTTCTACAATCAAACATGCGGAAGCTTAATAGATTTGACCAAGATCAAGTAGAACACATATAACTAGAAGAAGAATCAATACACATGAAACACAAAAAATACTCACGGGAAAGCCTTCTGCTAAAAACCCCAGTATCTGTATTATAATACAAGTGGAAATATCTCAGGATTACACAAAGCTTTAGCTCACAAGCTATCCAATGCTTAGTACAATCCCTCACTGCTGCTCATAGACATAATAGACAACACATATGCCTTCCTTCAATCCTCCAAGCCTCCTATTTCTTTACGTAGTTTCTTCTGGGTCCTCTAGCTGCAACCTGTGTGAATAATCCTCTCACACACAACACTGACCTTTAAAATAACTGCGCAATCCTGAAGGAGATAATTCCTTCTGCATGGATGAGTTTCCTTTATAGGAAAATTCCTCCAACTGATAGTACACTGTCCCTTCCTTTAATCTCAACTGGGTCTTTCTCTGAACTGACATGCATTGGTTATTTATGAGAGAATATTCAATGATCTCGAGAACACTAGTTGCATGCATGCATGCTTTACCCGACTGAACTCACAATTATTTCCTCCAACTTTTTGGAACTAATTTAACTGGACTTAACTCAGTTAACTGAGTTAACTAATTACAACTCAAATACAACTCATCCTTATCTCTTTAATTAAGGGATAACTTCCTCAATCAAAGGGATAACTGTTGCATGTCTTCACAAAGACTTCATGTTTGATTTTCTTCAACTAATTAACTCAAGATGAGTTAATTTATTAATTTACAAACAACTGCTAAGATCAAATTCGAATTTTAATTATCAATTTTAATTTAGGGACTAATTAAAATTGGAATCTATCTCGAAATGCTATTTATAGCAATGCTATTTTTAGCATTTCTATTTTTCATTCCTTGTTGCTATTTTCCACACTGGTACCTGAAATGTTATCTATAGCAATTCTATTTATAGCAATTCTTGTTGCTATTTTCAACACACTATGTTCATAAATAAGCATCACTTCCACCCAAACTTGGGCCAACGTTCGTGAAGTAAGCCCTATGTTCTTTGAATGTCTTTCCTTTATACATGCGGGGGTGCTTCTCATCAATCAATCCCTGAGGATCACGAATTTAGCTTCGTCTGACATAAACATAAAGAACGCAGTCGACAACCTCCTCAGTTTACATCCTCCATACAACACGTGGTGCTTTGTGCCATGATATATGAAATTACTCCACATCTTCCATTTAAAAAAATAATTCAATTATGTATTTTACTTCTGCAACATAATTCTAATTTCCAAAGAAACATGTGTTGCAATGTTTGACTAGTAGAGAGTCACTTATTTTAACATCAAAGGATCTAGGCAAGGGCTTTGTATTAACCCACTCTTCTTCCTTTGCTCGGATTTGAAGACCACCCACATCATCTTGGTACAAAATAGTAAGGCACCCAATGTCTGTATGAGGTTTAGAGAATATCTGATGATCCTCAGTTGTTGCTTCCAGGTTTTTGTTATTATGATAGAAATTCATGTAGATTTTGAATTCACAATTTTCGAAGGGGGCTGATCTATAGTGTTTAGAGACGTCACCACCCAAACTGGAAATAATGAGTTTTAGGATCTTATGTGATAACTCCCTCAACTCGCTTTTATATTCTTGGATATGTTCGCTTCATCATAACAAATTATCAGACAAAATGAACAAAATAAATCACTAGCTCAATAAAACAACCCAATTATTTAGATTAGATGTTTCTAAAATCTTCATCATGTCTAATATATTACCTTAATCTGATCTATCTATCTAAAACCCCGTGAAACTCCTCCCTATGATTAATAAATTAACACTGAAACAAATTTATCTAAGTTAGAATGAAACTGTATTAATATTGTATAATGTATATATAGCCATCAAAATTACATAATTTGAAGGAAAAAAGAAAAGAAAATCAGTGTTTCAAAAACATACCAAAATCTATGATTTCCTTGGGGCCACAACTTGGAAGAGACTTGATGGAGTATATGGTCATTGGGAAGAATCATGCTCTCAGGGACCGATTCTTTTCCCATGGGACGTATCTCCGGCTGGATATAACCAGTAAAGAAAGTTGGTAAAATGGCCTTTTCTTTGATATCAGTTGGTAGTGAAAACATATCCCGAGCAATGGAATCTACTGTTCCAATAAGAGTTGGGTTGATTCAAAGGTTGATCACATGGAAAAAAACCCCATTGTTGGCAAGCGTCCCTCAATTTTTGAAGCTCTTCATCGCTTCTCCTCACTTGCTGCTCATCGCTTTCTGCTTTGGATTTCCAGTGAAGGGCTGCAAGATCGATCACTGGGAGATCTAATTCCATTCTTCAAAATTAGTTTTGGGTTCACAATAAACGAAGGATTGAAGCGTTGAACAACTGGATTAAAGGAAGGAAACAGATGAATCGATCCACATTCAAGTCAACGTTTCTACTTCGTGGATACATTTTGGAATATTCGCGTTAAGAAATTAAAAATTAAACGAGTTGGCTTTCATTTTTTTATATAATAATTTATATCAAAATATTCTTTTTAATTTAACCATGTATAATTAAAAATAAAACACAAGTGGCTACGGATTTGAATATGCATGCACCTCTGTCTAAAAAGTTAGTAACTTCCTCGATTCGGAACTCCATTATATTCACTGACCTTGAACTTTTAAATCTATTTTGAATATCTGTGTGCCAAATATTTAAGTTGGTAAGTTAGATTAGTTTAGATTTATTTTATTTTTGGTTTATTATGATACAAAATTTGAAGAAATATTTATATCTAAAAGATTTGATTTTCTTTATTAATATTTTTTAATTTTTCAAAATGTAAATTTTTTTTCTAATTCAAAATTTCAATAAAACAAGAATAAACAACTTACCATCTACCACAATGTGATAGAGATTTTCATTTTCTTCATTTTTGGTGAAGCCCAATCAACTAAGACAACTGTCGATCCGAGTGTACAAAACTTTAGGCACCTGTTTAAGACCATACAATGATCTCTTGAGTTTGTACACATGTGTCTCTCGAACATATGTTTGAAATCCTTCTAGCTTCTCTATGTAAATTTGATCCTCAACAACACCATTGAGAAAGGTGATCTTCACATCCATTTGGTGGATTTTCCACCCCATCTGTGCAACCAATGCTAGAATGGATCTAATTGAGAAATATCTTGCAAGTGGTGAAAATTTTTCCTCATACTCCAGTCCCTCTACTTGAGAGAATCCTTTGGCCACAGATCTGGACTTGTACTTCTTGATGCTCCCATCAGTTGCATGCTTCACTTTGTAGATCCATCTAGAACCAACCAATGATTTCCCTTTTGGTCTCGACACCACCTCCCATACACTATTATTCATGATGGATTCGTATTCTTCCATAACGGCCTCAACCCAAATAGGTTGAGAAACTGCTTCCTCAAATGAAGATGGCTCCGTATCAACGAGCTCTGTCATGAGAGCCATCTACCCAGTGTACCTATCAGGTGACCTCCTATGCCTGTGCTATGATGTAGGGGCTCACACATTCTCCCTAGCATCCTGAAACAATATATCAGTTTCTATGGTTCTGTTTCTCCTCACTTTGGAAGATTCTGGTTGAATGGTGCCTCCACTTTACCTCTTGTTTGCTAGCTGTCATTCATAGTGAAGTCAAATACACCTGGTAATTGTGTGGATTTTCGATGTATCCTACAAAAAATCCCAAATTTGTTGTAAGCTAAAGTTTCTTTCTCAAATCCTTGGAGACATGACAATAAATTGAAGATCCAAAAATTCTGAAATGAGACACATGAGTCCTTCTCACAAGGAAAGCTTCCTCCTGTGTGATCATTCCAAGTATTCTATGAGGACTTTGATTCTGCAAGTAGACTGTTGTGTTGCATGCTTCTACTCATATATGTAATGACATCCCCTGATCATGCAACATGGTTCTCTATGCTCCCACTATTCTCTTGTTCTTCCTCTTAGCTACCCCATTCTGATGTGCGTTATTGGGTGTTATCAACTCTCTTCGAATACCTTCTTTGGAGCATAAATACTTGAAGGAATCTGAAACAAATTCACCTAAATTGTCACTCCTAAGAGACTTCACCTTCCTCCCAATATCCTTCTCAACTAATGCATTGAATTCAATAAATTTTGAGAAAACTTCATCCTTATTTTACATGAAGAAGATCCAAAATTTTCTAGGGAAATCTTCAATAAAAATAAGACAGTACTTATGCTTTGATATGGAGGCTGTAGAAAAAGGTCCACAGACATTAGAGTGGACTCGCTGCAAGATTACATCTACTCTGCTATCTCACCCATGGAATGTGGCTTTGACATATTTCCCCAATTCGTAACCCTTGCTGATATTATGTTGTTTAAGGGAGCCTTTAGGGAGACCAATGGTAATTTTCTACATGATTTTTAAGTAACCATGGTGTAGATGACCCAATATCCTATGCCAAAGTTCTCGAACATCTCAACTCTGCACCTTTTTTGCCTTTCTGCTCAATGCAACACATTCTCCCACCTCAAGTTTGTATAATTTATTGACTCGAAATCCAATTTGCGTCACTCACCCAGTAGCTATGTGTCTCGCGAAGGATTTCCCTTTACTAAAAATAACATCATAGCCTTTTTCCTCCAATACTGCTAGAGAGATCAAGTTCTTCTTTAGCCCAAGTACAAACATAACATCTTTGAGGTGAAGAGGGGATTCTTTCTCCCTCTCAAAGGTGAGAGTAACAATTCCTGTAGCACTATACTTCCCATCATCCCCTAATTTGATACGCATATGGAGATCCTTCTCCTCCAGGCTGCTAAAAACCCCCTTGGACCCTATCATATGGAACGAGGCACCGAAATCAAGGTACCACACACTCCCCATAGTAGTTTTGACCATGCATACTACTAGGGTGAAGACTAACTTGAACTCTGATGGTCCCCAATAAGATTTCTTTATGTGACTCTCTAGTTTAGGCAAGTCGGATTTTCTCCCATCTTTTGCATTTTGCCAGGTGATGAAGTCGGAGACTTTTTTCAAGATTTCATTATATTCAAGTCTCATTTCCATGACTTGACTTGTCAATTTGTTGCTTGTTTCACAATAAGAATTCCATTGTGAAATCTTTTGGCATAATAGTTCCTTTTGGTGCATCAGTTGGGAGTTAAGGCCGAGTGCTTCAATAATAAAGTAATCAATTTTTTTATCATCTTTATGTAGATCAGTTATTCCTTGTATTTGCGCTTCCTTCTCTGCTACGCTGGTTTGATGTTTTATTTGCATCTTCTCAAACTCTTGTTGTAACTTAGCTAACTGTATCTCTGCCTACTGGTCAGATTTTGCTTGTTGTAATTGTTGTTCAAGCGACAAAATTTTATCTTCCTTTTCCTTAAGCAACATTTTCACCTCTGTTGCTTTGTCAATAGTCGTTGTAGCATAGGCACCTGCAAATTGTGACAATCTAGTAAGGTTGGCGGACGAGTTAATAGGTGAGTCTTTCCAGAGAACATCCATTGGTTCATTTTCAGGGGTAGTAATAGCTGTATAATCAAAATTCTTTTTCTTCCAGTCTTTTAACAATGGCCTTGTGTTGTGGGCTATAAAACACATCTAGAGGGGGAATCTCCTCTATTCTCAAAACAATTTCAGAGGTGGGGGTAACAGGCATGTGTTCTACCTCTTAAGTATTTATAGTCTCCTCTGTTGTAATTTCCTGAGTTGTTTTCTGTTATGGAGTTTGCAATTTTGGTGTTTGTTCCTCTGTATTGAGCCTTTTATTAAAGTTATCTCATTGTTCCTCTAAATCAATCACAAGGGGTTTCATTGGCTGTGTGGAGGTGGCATGGATTTCATCCTGTTTGCGAGCTAAATTTTTCTCAACTGTCTTCTTTGCGGATTGGGCTGTATCCTTTTCCAACTCCCTACTTCTGCTTTTCCCATTTTGTGATGAATTCTCTGATTCCTTGGTAGGTTTCTCTTGTGATTCTACTCCAAAATCAGTTTTAGAATTTTCTTTGGAGTCACCTTTTATACTTACACTGGGAACAGACTCCCTTATTGGTTCAATCAATAATTGGTCCAATGGGACCTTTGTTAGCCTCCTTTCTCTATACTCGTAAAAGGTTTCAAGATCTTCATGGTCAAAAAGTAATTGTGCCATATGATTCAACTCTGTGAAGGTGTTTTTCTACAAAAATATGTCATCAAATGCATCTTCCTCATTATTGAATAATTTTATTTTCACCATGGTGGTAAAGTCTTTGATAGTGCCGAACGGGTCATATTGCCTTCCAGGGAATTTAGGTAATTGCAGAGATAACATAATCTCTGCTTCTTTAAATGCATGCCCCAGGTCATGTAATGCAAATGCTCCACACTGCAAAGGGAATGTAGTCCAGATGACCTTTTTTGCTTCCTTTAAAGTTTTACTCATCCCTCCCTCACTAGCTGTTTGATAGGTTATCTCTCTAGCCATCAATTTGTCTGGAACATAGTACGAGAGGACATGGGGGGAGGCAATGCTGCCAAATACCCTGATATACGTGAACGTCTCCTCCCCAAACCATTTGGCCACTAGGAGGATATCTACCTTGGCTTCTTGGGAAAACCTGGGGGCATCTCGGTTATAAAGCCATTTGTGGATAGGGAGCATAACTCCATGAATTTTTTTGAAAAAATGTGGTTGAAAGTTAGATTCCCACATGTCTTTATGGTATATGTGAATGGGAAGTGGATTTTGGATAGTCCACTTCCATCCCATGACAGGAAATTTTGAACCGAAACAAATTGCATCCATTACATAGGCGCTCATAAAAAATGGAGGGTAAACCCTCGAAGCAACACTTATTTTCCTTCTATACTCCATTATTGTTCTTGCTAAATTGTCAGACAAAATCTGTGCCCATTTCATTGCAGTTGTGTTAAAGGCTGCATCTATTAATGACAACCATTCTGGGGAGAATTTAGTACTATTGGGTTTGCCAAATAGTCTACATAGCATGGCCGCTGCAAAATTATGAGGGGGACAAATAGACGTAGTAGTGTACATATCATTCTTGTCTTTCTTGATTTTGCCCTCATTATTTGACCAGGTCTAGGTGCAGTCCGTTATGTCCTCATTCTCTTTGGAAAACTTCTCGACGAACTGCCTATTGTAGATGACTTGTGGCTCTAGTAGGTGGTACATAAGCCGCAGGTTGTCTGGCGTAAAAGATCCCATAACCTCTTGGATTCTTGTCTTGAATTCTCTGTCTGAGATGTCAATTTCATTAATAACCCATTTATCCATGTCTTTATAAGGGATTATCTTCGGGTGCGCCCTTATATGATGCAAAAATGAGCATGCTATCTCAAACATAGAAGCGTCTGAGGAATCACGTCCTTCAACTGTAACCTTTGTTTCCAGGATCCTTGGTTGCTCTTCCTCCAGTGTATTTTACATGGCCTCCCATGTAGAGGTTCCTCCCTCTTTGTTGTATGTAGTGTCTGTAAACAGAGGAGTCATTTCTTATTTCTCATAGACGACTACCTTGCCTTTCTTTACCATTGATCCCAACGATTTGCTCTGTGGATTTTCCCTGAAAGTGAAGAACAACAACTATCGGATGCACAAAGATGGCAATGAACGTGAAATGAAATAATGCAGATAACTTGTAGAGGTGATGAAAGGAGCTTTATTCGAACACACGTAAGAAGATATCATATCATGTTAAATGGATTTTCACACATAAATGCAGTTAACTCTTACTAAATGCCCACTAATGCTTCGTTATCCCGTAGCTTTAATACTCATAGATGTCTGCATTGTAAATTGGGAAGAAAGCTTCTAGGGTGGCGAGCCTTTGAACTGCAATAAAGGTGATTTTGCGATTTGCGAAGCAATATCGCGGATCGCAATATCGCATTATACCTTTTCACTTTTCTTACCTTCTCTTGTGTTTCTGCGAGATGCAAGCCACTCGTTTACTGTCTCAAAACATATCTACTTGTAAGGTTTTTCTATGTAAGGACCCTTTTTTAATGAGTGGCAGACCTAAACATTTGTTCGTGATGTATTTAAGGAGTGGGTCCAGGTCTTGATCACTTTTCGCAATATCGAATGATGGTAAGTTTGCGGTTTTCTTTTAAATGCTTGAAATGCGATGCGATAAAGGCTATGATTCCATCGCAATTTCACATCTTTCTTGCTTCGAGACTTGGATTTTGAAGAGAAAAGCTTAAGGACTTAGTTTATGTCAAAAAAATGATACTTTCGAGGTATAAAGCATGAAGTCCTCTTTTAATTTTTTTTTTACTGGATTTGGTGGGTTAGCAAGGTCTTTTGATGATGCTTAATCATGTGGTATGTGGGAAGGCAAGCATTTAGTAGTCCTTTTGAAAAAAGGGTGTTTGATTGATATCTTGCTTTATTCCAAAAATAAAAGAAAAGCCTAAATTCTAAGTTTATTTTTTGGATGGTTTTTTAAAGAGTCCCCATTTATTAATGTAATATTAACTACTACTATTTAATAAATGGGTGGTTGTTGAATAACACAACAGAAGACTATTATGGAGGCTCTGGTCTTAGCGAGTCTTGAATTATCAAAATAACTTCAGATTTTCTCTTTCGTGTTGGAGCATACAATAACTGCTATCCCTTTATAGAAAAAACCAAGAAGGATATGAGCAATCTATATCCCCTTTTAGCCACACATTTAGAGATACAAAACTAAAATATATCATTTTGGAGAAATAGACATATGCTATGGTGAAATATTTTAAGGCCTTCAGATAATATATACTACATTCAAAGTTGATCACATATGTACTATCGACAACAGTAAAGGAGATCCTCCCTCAGCCTGAAAGTGACAGTATATGGGGAAATGGATATCCAAGCTCCAAGAGTATGGCATGGAGATCAAACCCACAAAGTTGTTAAAAGGGGAAGGATTGACTAGGCTGCTTACTAAGAAAAATAAGGTGCCATTGGAAATATGTACAAATCGGTTCTTTGTACCACTCTGATACATGAGGATGTACACAAATATTCCTCATTAGAAGAAGTCAATGCACAAGAAGCCTCTTAAGAAAGTCTTGGCGAGTTTCATAATTCTGACTGGTATTTAGACATAATATTTTTTCTACAAAATTTACAATGTCCTCATGAGTTTCCTAAATCTAGATGCACATCCTTGAAATTGAGAGCAATTAAGTAGTGTATCATTGGAGGAGGCTTGTATTGGAAAGTCCCCATAGATGTATTTCTTAGTTGTGTTACTGCAGATCAAACGTAAGGGATTATCTTAGATTTTCATTATGGAATATATGGGGGTCATCAAGCATGGACAGGCACATCGTACACGATTTAGAGCATTGTATACTATTGGACTTCATTTTTTAAAGACAATAGTGTTGCTATAAGATCATGTACAAAAATCCAAATGTTTGCAGGAAAGAAAAAGTTGAAGTCTCTTCCACTAAATCCTATCAATGTCTAAGCATTGTTCCAACAATGGGGATTATATTTCATCGAAAAAATACATCCAATTTTAGTTGGCCAACACAAATATATCCTCAGAGCTACCAATTACTTCAAAAAATGGGTAGAGGTGATTCCCACCTGAAAAGATAATGATAAGGTGATTATGACTTTCCTCGATGACTGCATTCTCTCAAGGTTCGTATGTCCAAAATCTTGTGACAAATAACGCCCAAGCCTTCAAATCATCTAGGATGATAATTTTTTTCTAAGATTACGGTGTTGAACTAATACATTCCACAACTTATTACCCATAAGGTAATGGGCTAGAAAAATCCTCAAACAAGAATCTCATTAGAATAATCAAGAAGATGCTAAACAATAATAAAAGGGGTTGGGATACAAACATCAAATATTCACTCTGGTGGATAGAATAAGCACTAAGAGGGCCATAGGAACTTCTTCTTATCAACTGGTATATGGCACATATGTCATTGTGCCTAGATAGATAAATAGATATGTTATGTAGAGCTATAGATGAATAGGTTGTGAAATGGTGTAGAAAAACTATTTTGCACAAAACTAATACTGTGAGAATGCACATAAATAAAGTTAGCTGCTATTGTAAATACATAAGTATATATGGATGCATAGATTTTAAAAGTTATTTAGAACATTGTCATTTGATAAATATATTATTATAATGTAATTTACAAATTTAGAAACTAATATTTTTTTTCAAAAATAAAATAAATATATAATTTTATTTATTCTAATTTATGAAAAAATATTTTTATAAGTAATGAGAAACTATAATCCCTAGCAATGTAGGGAGTAATAAACAAAACAATGTGAAAAGAGAAGAGTAACGGATCTCCCCATTCCATTAATAAAATAAGGAGCCCTTTTCTTCCTTGGAATATGTTAGAAACGTTTTTATAATATATAAAAATTAAGTAAATATTAAAAATGTTTCAGGTTTAAATTTTAAGGGGAGAGGTGGGGAATGAAAGCCATTTCTAGGGGAATCTAATTGTCCCAAGGGGTGTTCAAGCTCCACCAAGCTTAGAAACATTTTTTTGGTGGATAGGTCATTCCATTATCAAACATTGGAGCTGGCATAGGCTCAATCTAAATATGAAATTAAAGAAAAAAAAACAAACAAATTACTTAAGGAAGATTAAAAATCACTCATTACATTGAAATCATCAAACTTAGAGAGAATTTTCGTATAAAAAAATGTTGTAGTTAGGCCTTTAGTGTAACAAAATCAAGAAAAGTAATGTCAAAGATACATTATAATTATATTAGTGTAAATGAATCTTAACCTCGGATCTATCAAGCACAAAACATAGAAAAAATGAACAAAAATTTAAACCTTCTTGAAAAAGCAAAAACATTAAAAAGTTTTAAACCTCAATCATAAAGCAATCATTATCATACATTATCATATACTATAGTGGCATTCTCTAAGCATTGAATGTCGCTCAAAGTCCACTATATTCAGAAATAAGCATCACTTCTGCCCAAACTTGACCCAACGTTCTTGGAGTATACCCTTAGCTCTTTGAATGTAAATGCTCTGTACACACGAGGGTTTTTTTCATCAATCAATTCTTGAAGAGCGTGATTTCAACTTTGTCTTGCACAAACATAAAGAAGGAAATTGACAACCTCCTCAGTTTACATCCTCCATACACCACATGGTGTTCTATATTGCGGTATTTGCAATTACTCGACATGATGCAGCAGCATCCAATTAGTTTTTATTGTTATTTCTTTTCAAGAAGGCTATCACAACCAATGTTGTTAGTTTTTATTTTTTGAGAGTAAATATATTAGGGAATAGTCTTAAATAAATTAATACTTGAATAACAGCAAAAGGGAATGTAACTGCAAATTGCGACTGCAAGTAATTCCTCAACTGAATGAGGCTACCAACAGCTTAAATACACAATCAAAAGATGAACAAAGGGTTGTTGCCAACAAAGGAGAATAGAAACCAAAGAATGTAAAGTCTGACAGAATATTTTAAAACAGTAAAGAGAAGCATTTCAGGTATCAAACATTTGTTATTATGAATGACTATAATCTGGTACTGTGCACAAAATTGACTACATGATTGAGGCACTGTTAACAAAACTGTGCATCATGTCAAAGCAACTAAACGTTGCAAGAGAATTCATTCAGGTACTTCACGAAAGCAAATCATTGAAATTATTACAAGTAGAAGATTTATCATTTCTATAAATATATATACATACATTGCATAAATATTTTTTATAGTTCAGAGATAGCATCCAGTAACCCAACACAGGTTCAGAGCATAAGGCATAGTGCCTTCCAAAAAAAAGATATACAATTGCCAAACAGTCCTCAGATATTTCCATTAAATACCAAGAAGGGTTCCTGTGACCCAGGACCGACTAAACAAACAGAGACGGGACCACGCTCAACAAACAGAGCCTAACTGTACAAAAATTATGTTCAAATTCAAAACCAAAATCTCAGCAGATCCATGATCACCAACGACCAACTAACGACCTAGAAATTTCGACGGACAGACAGAACTAAGGACCAACAAAAACGAGACTTCGTCTCTACAAAAACAACCTACAGGACTGTATAAGATAAACAGGAAGGACCCTACCCGGTTCAAGTGGAGACAAGAATGGAAGAGCGAAGAAACAATAACCATCAAGGACCAAACCCTTACCACCACCACAGAGGAGCGAATTACCTGCATAGTCAAGAGACAATGATTAGAGAGGCAACATAACCAGTTATATGGAGAATAAACTTAGAGAAGGGTAAAGATGAGTACCCTGGAGGTTACTTGAAGTGGAGGGTAGGTTCCATGGTCGAACCCAGGACCAACAACACACCAAACAATGATGGTCCTTTAGGTGAGCCGAACCACTAGAAACTTCAAACCACCACCAAGACCAACAATGTTCGAGCCACGGCCAGAGAGCCACGAAACCCCAGCTACTCACAAGGAGCGTAATTGTTAGCAGAAGGAAAGCAAAGAGGAAACCTGAATTCGGAGCAGAGAGGTTACCTTGTGTTAGAGCCAAACTATCGCTAGGGAAGTCGGACTGAGGATCTGACAAGAATGTGCACCATAAACATAGTCAAATGCAGCAGAGACAAACTAGAAGTGTAGCAAACCAACTAAAATTACAGAGAAATCACGACATACCCAGGACGGACACAAAGCCCAAAATTGTTTCAAAAAACCACGCAAGAAGCAGCCACCAAACTTGTCTATACAACATCTTAACATTACCCAGTAATAGAGAACCAAAGCCGAGGCCAGAACCAGCAGACAGTGGGAGGTAGAGAGCCATTACCATTGGGCGGAAGGAACTACATAAGGGCACAGAGGAGCAGAGCGAAACTAGCAGCAACAATAACCCAAGCTACAACCAAAACTCACGCCATAGAACCATAACACAGTGACCAAGACAACCTCGAAAAGGTGGCGGAGTTAATGCTCCATTAAAACCTCACCAAAAACCCTAGTTGCATATGAGCACGGGAAGGGATCTTGTGGGCCAGTTGCCACGAAGGCACCCACCTCAGCTTTTGGGGTGAGTCATCACCACATCTGCCACTTACAAACATCATTCAATTATATTGTCTTTTACTTCTCAAACAAGATTCTAACTTCCAAAGAAAGATGTGTTGCAGTGTTTTACTTCTCAAACATATTTATAATTTTCAAAGAAATATGTGTTGAAGTGTTTGACCTGTAGACAGTTGCCAATATTAATAGCAAAGGATCCAGGCAAGGGCTTTGTATTAACCCACTCTCCTTCCTTTGTTTGGATCTGAAGACCACCAACATCATCTTGGTACAGAATAGTAAGGCACCCAATGTCTGTATAGGTTTCAGAGAATATCTGATGATCCTTAGTTGTTTCTTCCAGGCTTTTTTTATTATGATAGAAATTCATGCGGATTTTGAATTCACAATTTTTGAAGGGGGCTGATCTGTATTTTTTAGAGACGTCGCCAACCAAACTAGAAATAATGAGTTTTAGGCTCTCATGTGACAACTCCCTCAACTCGCCTTTATATTTTTGGATATGTTGGCTTCATCAAAACAAATTATCAGATAAAATGAACAAAACAAATCACTAGCTCAACAAAACATCCTAACTATTTAGATTTTTCTAAAATCTTTATCATGTTCAATATATCATCCTGATGGGAGTGGGTGAGAAATTGAATTAGTGACTTCACATCAAAAAAATACTTTAATAGATGACTACCTATCTAAAACCTAGTAAGTCTCAATCTCCTCCCTATTTAAGTTAAAATGAAATTATATTAATATTATATAATGTATATATAGCTAACGATCAAAATTACATAATTTGAAGAAAAAAAGAAAGGAAAATCAGTGTTTCAAAAACATACCAAAATTTATGATTTCCTTGGGGCCATAACTTGGAAGAGACTTGATGGAGTATATGGTCATTGGGAAGAATCATGCTCTCAGGGACCGATTCTTTTCCCATGGGATGTATCTCAGGCTGGATATAACTAGTAAATAAAGTTGGTAAAATGGCCTTTTATTTGATATCAGTTGGTAGTGAAAACATATCCCGAGCAATGGAATCTACAGTTCCAATAAGAGTTGGGTTGATTCCATGGTTGATCACATGGAAAAACCCCAATCGTTGGCAAGCGTCCCTCAAATTTTGAAGCTCTTCATCGCGTCCCCTCACTTGTTTCTCATCGCTTTCTTCTTTGGATTTCCAATGAAGGGCAGCAAGATCGATAACTGGGAGATCTAATTCCAAGCTTCAAAATTAGTTTTGGGTACACAACAAACGAAGGATTGAAGCGTTGAACAACTAGATTAAAGGAAGGAAACAAATGAATAGATCCGCATTCAGTTACCCTATTTTTTCCAGTCAACATTTCTACTTCATGGATAGATTTTGGAATATTCACTTGAAGAAATTAAAAATTGACATTCATTTTGTCAATTTCAATTTTACGATTTAAAAACCAATTTTTTTTTTTTTAATATATATATATATATATATATATATTCGTTATTAGTATTTTTTTATTATGTTAAAATATAATGAGAGATGACAACATCTCCCTCGTACTGAATTGTATAGTGCTTTTTAGTGTAGTGGGTGCTTCTCAGTGTGGTGCCTTTATTGTAGTGCGTGCCTTTCAGTACAATAAAAAATTAAAAAAATATAATATTATTAATAATGATATTTATATAGGTTACATAAAAGCTAAAAAAGTCTAATGTAATAGTGATATTTATATAGATTACATAAAAGTTTAAAAGGTGTAATGTTGTTATTGGTGGTAGGCGTTTTTATTTTGAAATCGGTTAGTATAAATGAGCTTAAATTAAATGGTAAATTATTTAATCAGAGGGTTGATGTATGTGATTAAAATAAAACATGTTTGAAATACTTTTATCATCGTTTTTAGATGAAAAGGTTTGATATTAGGATTAATAAATCACTTATTAATATTTAAAATTTAAATGTTATCTCTAATAAAAAAATAAAATTGTTAGATATCAAATTTATGAGGAAATTGATTTATAAGAACATTATATAATATGTATCTTAAGTTATTATCTATAAGCCATGGCTATCTTATTTTTTTAAAATATACTCATAAATGATGGTATTACAAATATAATATTTTTTAGTTATAAAATAGTAATAATAATAATAATCAAATCTTTCAAAGTGTAAATCATTTTTGTAGTGTAAAACTTAAAAAATGTTTGTATTTCAAGAGATTTGATTCTTTTGGTTGCCTATAAATCTAGGGTTAAGATGCATTTATAATGGTTCTCTATATGTGTATGTGTGACTCATGTATAAACTCCATGCTGAGCATATATAATATATACATCGCTGACATTGAAATATTATTTTGTTATTAATATATTTTAAGTACAAGTCTCCCTTACACTAACATATATCTCTCTCTATATCCCCTTACTTTAACAACAACTTTATGATGTGTTAAGATGGATCAAATCTAGTGAGGTGAAAGCCACTTTTAGAGTACAAAACTTAAGAGATGTTTTCATCTCAACAGATTTGGCCCCTCTAGGTGCTTGATAAATTTAGGGTTAAGATGAATTTATGTTGGGTTTTAATATATATATTGTACCAATCATGAATAATTTCTATGTTGAAATGGAAGGAATTACATATATCCTTCATTTTCAATTTCTTTATATAAAATATGTTTGATTTATGTAAAGAGCATTGAAATATTTTATCTATGGCCTACATCGTCCACATTAAATCATTTTATGGTATTAATATATTTTTAAATATAAATCTCCCTCATGTTGGGAAGTCTCGATATGTATAATACTAAAATATTTTATTTAACCATGCATACTAAAATATTTTTCTGATAACAATATTAGAATTCTTTTTAGCATCAATATATTTAAATTACATATAAACTTCATATTAAGAACTAGATGAATTTCATATGATGTTAATATCGAAATATTTTACTTAACATTGATATTCAAATCTTTTATGTAAGCCTTACATTGAGATATTTTTAAAACTAAAAGAATTACAAATCTTCCCCATACTTGAAAATATATGTTTGTATTCTTCTTTTTTGAATTAATTTTATATCTCTATATACCATTGTTATAAATGATTGTTATTTAGTATGGACATCCAAATATTTTATTTATGGGTGGTAATAAAATAGTTTTTTTGGTTATTATTATTATTTTTTAAATACCATATGGAAACTCTATGTTAACGAAAAAATAGTTATATATTTATATATAAGTTTTGATAGAAATTACAAATTGCTCAAGATTTCAACTGAAAAACAAGAGACAATTCTATTTTACTGATCCACAAAATGGAAATCACAATATAGAACAACATGGATAGACATGCGACAAGAAAAACCACAAGTACACAGTGATTTCTAGGGGAAGCCAACTTGGAAAAACTCCTCAAGCCTCTTTCCATTAATCAGTTTTACAAAGAAACTATTACAATTGCTTGCTCCAAATTTAAGCACAACCCGCAAAAAAATAATTTTTCTCTCTACTGAATGAGAAACTTTGGCCAACACTTAGACAATTATCTGCTCATCTAGCCTCCTATTTGCTTGCACAATTCTAGAGGAAATTAAATCCTAAAAGATAGGAATTTCCTCCTACTTTCTTGTGCAATTACCAAGTATTGATCTTCTGACTGCATGCAACAACTGTACACTCAAACTAGTATGCAACACATGTTACACTAGCCTTGTCATCTCCACTTCAGCTGAGGAATTCAAATTTCATGCATGCATTAAATATTTTGGGATGATTGATCAGTTAATTGATATATCTATGAGTTAGACTATTGTTCCATTACACAACTGACCTTAAACTGACTTTATCAATAGTTATAGGTTAGTTAAATGAATATAACTGAAAATAACTTAACTAGATTGCTAAATTTTAGCAATCAACACATGCATAACTAGACCCCAAGCCCCTAACCCGAATTCACTGAGCTAACTAAGCGAAAAGAGCCATGCCACACTAGTTAACTACCTCCAAGTTTTCATGTTGATGTGGAATTTTGATTTACTCAATTTAAATAAGGCTAAAGCCAAATTGAGTATTCTTTCTACATTTTTTTAACACTCACTCTTAGTAAGAAAGGGATTTTCACCACCCCTATCCTGTACCTATGGAATTCAAATCTACCTCTTAAAAATGCCTTTGTCAAGATGTCAGCATCTTGCCCCTCAGTTGGAATGTACTATAGAAACATAATTATCCTCTACACACAGTCCCACAAATGATGATACTGGATATCAATGTGCTTGTACTTGTCATGAAATAACAGATTCTCAGAGAGATTAATGCAACTATAATTATCACAATATATCACTATCAGATTCATCTCCTGACTGAAAATACCCACAAGTATTTTTCTCATCCATATGGCCTCACATGTTGCTTGACTTGAAACCATTTATTCATCATCTGCTGAGTTGAGTGCCACTAACCTTTGCTTCCTACTATACTTGGAAATAACTGTAGACCCAACACTGAAGATAACACCTGAAGTAATTTTCTTGTCTGATGGACTCCCTGCCCAAACTACATTGATGAATCCTTGGAGCTTCATTCTCTATGTCCTCTTGTACCATAATCCATGCTCAGTAATGCCTATGAGGTATCGTAACACATGCTTTGCTGCCTTCCAATACAACTTGGTAGGCCTCACCATAGCTTGACTAAGATGGTTTACTACATAACACATGTCAGATCTTCTGTTCATAAGATAAATCAAAGACCTTACAAGCTGCCTGTAAATGGTAGCATATGAACCTCTTCACCTAAATTAGAATTCTCCTTCCTCAAGTTTGTAGCTAGAGTTGTGCCCATGGGCTTATAATTATCCACGTGAAATATCTGAAGTGTTTCAGATGCATGCTTCCCCTAAGAAAAAAACAATTCATGATCACCTTTCCATACTTCTAGCCCAAGGAAGTAATGCATTAAGCCCATGTCTTTCATCTCAAATTCCCTTGCAAGAGTGGATCAACTGCTCATCACCTCTCAATATTAAATCATCAACATACAAAACAAGAATAATAAACTTACCATCTACCACAATGTGATAGAGGTTCACATTTGCTTCACTTTTGGTGAAGACCAATCTGCTAAGATAATTGTCGATCCGAGTGTACCATGCTTGGGGAATCTGTTTAAGACCATACAATGCTCTCCTGAGTCTACACACATGTGACTCTCGATCATATGTCTCAAATCCTTCTGGCTTCTCTATGTAAATTTCCTCCTCAACAACACCATTGAGAAAGGCAGTCTTCATATCCATCTATTGTATTTTCCACCCCATCTGTGCAACCAATGCTAGAATGGATCTGATTGAGGAATATCTTGCAACTGGTGTAAAATTTTCCTCATAGTCCACTACCTCTACTTGAGAAAATCCTTTGTCCACAAATTTGGCCTTGCACTTCTCGATGCTCTTATGAAATGCATGTTTCACTTTATAGATCCATTTGGAACAAACCACTGATTTCCCTTCTGGTATCGACACCATCTCCCATACACTATTCTTCATGATGGATTTGTATTATTCTAGCATGGCCTCAACCCAAATAGGTTGAGAAATTGCTTCCTAAAATGAAGACTGATCCGGATTTAAACAGGAACGCAACAAATTACAGAGATAACCATATACACAAAGATGCAGCGGAAATAATACTTCATTTCATTAATGGAAAATACTGAAATATGCTTACAACCAGAAATGGAAATAAACCAGCTAGGGCGATGGTAGCTTATCTCTGAGAAGAGATGTGATGGCTACATGCCTCTGAACTGTGTTACAATGAGGCTCGAAGGCCTATTTATTGTTGAGAAACAATGGAAAACCCTTAACATTCCAAAACCTAACCCTAGGACATGAAACGCCAAACTGTGGGCCCCTTTTGGGGTAAATTGGTACATCAACTTCCCGGGGTCGTAACTTTGGCATATGATCTCCGTTTCACGCATACAATAGCTCGTTAGAAAGATCTATCCGAGTACTACCATTGTTGGAATGGGCAACATGGGTCCATAGAATGGACCGATGTTGCCCCCGGATTCCCAAAAAAACGTCGTTTAGGGCTTCAAAATGGCTCCGGAAGTTCAGGACCCAAAAAGCTGCTAAAAATAGTAAGTTGTGCTACAATTAAGGAAACTGAAAATGCTGAGAAAGACAATGGTGGGGGTCCAGGTGGACTTGGCAGGTGGCCACCAATATCCACCTGTATCATTCCTCCCCCCTTAGGAAGCAATGGTCCCCATTGCGTTGAGCTCCTCCATGAGATGAGGAAACTTTTGCTGAACTTGTTCCCTGGTGAGCCACTTGCCCTGCTGAAGGAGTTGGCCTGCTTTGACAACTCGATACAGTTGGATATTCTGTCGGCGAGTGTTCTTGATCTGTGTGTCCATGATCCGATCAGTTGTAGCTTGTTCCATGCAATCTGGATTTAATTCTGTGGGTTTCAGCTGTTCTGCAATGTCGGATGTGTCTAGCAATGGTGGAAAGTATGGCTGAAGGCGGTCCACATTGAACACTGGGTGCAGGCCAAGGAATGGGGGAATGCTGAGCTCAAATGCATTGTCTCCCATAGCCTTAGTAATGGTGTAAGGACCATATCGGAGTGGTCTCAATTGCTGATAGGCTCCAGTAAGGCGTTCCTTTTGCAAATGCAACCAGACTTTGTCGCCCACCTGAAACTTGTGTGGCACCCGGTGTTGATCATGTCGCTGCTTGTACTTGGCATTTGATTTCTCAAGAATGTCATGGACCTGCTGGCGAATATGTTGGATGCGCTCAATGAAGCTGGTGGCCTTATCTGTTTCGGACTGGACATGAGCTGAATTCATGTGAGTAGCTGCAGGTGGCATGGCCACATCAATGGGGCATAGTGGCTGGAATCCCAAACCCACCTGAAAAGGGCTATTCCCAGTGGAGCTGTGAAGAGCTCGGTTGTAGCTGTGCTGAACATAGGGGAGGTTCTCGTCCCATGTACGTGGATGTTTTGAGTTATACATGCGCAGAATGTGCACAATCATCCTATTGACAACCTCTGTCTGGCCATCAGTTTGAGGATGGAAGGCTGTGGACTTCGTGAGTTTGGTGTCCAGCATTGACCAGAGACTGGACCAAAATGTGCTGAGAAACCGACTGTCCCAATCTGAGATGATAGACTGTGGGATCCCAAAGTGCACCCACACTCGTTCAAAGAAGAGTTTAGCAGTGGCTTTTGCTGTGATATTCTTCTTGCAGGCCACCATAATGGCGATCTTCGAGAACCTGTCGACGACCACAAAAACACAGTCATTTCCATGCTTAGTGGAAGGAAGGCCTGACATGTAATCCATGGAGATGGATTCCCAAGGTCGACTAGGGGTAGGCAACGGGGTATAGAGGCCGTGCTTCTTAATGGTCCGTTTGGCAATGGCACAGGCAGTACATGATCTGATGTACTTCCCAACATCCTGTCGAAGATTCGGCCAATAGAAATAATTTTGCAGTACTGCCACTGTTTTCTCGACCCCGAAATGCCCAGCAGCCCGACTGTAGTGTGCTTCCCAAATCATCTTGGCACGCTCGCTTGAAGGAACACAAAGGTGACCGAGGTGGCATAATAGGGCATCCTGGAGGTGAAAATCTGCAACATGCCGACCCTCCAAGAGTGTCTGGTATGTGTGGCCGAATTCTGGGTCGCTTTTGTAGAGAAGTGGCCAATCAGAAGTCTCGTGCCCACAAGAGTTGAGCACGGTGGTTAACGCCATGATCGGTGGTCGACTGAGGCAATCTGCAACATTATTGGTGCTGCCCTTCTTATACTTGATATTCAAATGGAACTGTTGCAGGTATGTAGACCACTTCTGATGGCGATCATTCTGCAATTTCCTTTGGGTCTGTATGAACTGCAGGGGTCGGTGGTCTGTGTGGATGACCGTTTCCTTCCCCAAAATGTAATGCTTCCATTGTCGGCAGGCCTGTATAATGGAATACATCTCTTTATCATAAGTGGGGTACTTCCGGACTGTGTCTGAAAGTGTTTCACTGTGATATGCCACTGGATGTCCATGTTGAGTAAGGACTGCCCCAATAGCATAGTCAGAGGCATCTGTCTCGACCTCAAATGGTTGTTGTAAATCTGGTAACGCGAGCACTGGTGCCGTGCAGAGGCGATCCTTCAGCTCCGTGAATGCCTTCTGTTGAGATTCAGACCAAAAGAATTTTGCTTTAGCCCCTCCCTTGGTGACTTGACTCAAGGGCCAAGAAATATGAGAAAACCCCAACACAAACTTGCGGTAGAAGTTGGCAAGACCTAGAAAGCTGCGGAGCTCCGTTAGAGTGGTTGGAGAGGGCCAATCCCGAATGACTTGGATCTTGGCTGGATCAACATGCACCCCCTGTTCATCAATGATGTATCCCAGATACTGAACCTGGGTCATGCCAAAAGTGCATTTCTCCAAATTGGCACATAGCTTGTGTTGCCGCAGTGTTTGGAGAACCTGTCGGATGTGGTGGAGGTGCTCTTCCCAACTCTGGCTGAAGATCAGAATGTAGTATACTACTACAAATGAGTTGGTGAATGGCCGCAAGATGTCATCCATTAGCCTCATAAAGGTTGCAGGAGCATTCGTCAATCCGAAAGGCATGACCAACCATTCGAAGAGGCCCTCCTTGGATTTGAAGGCAGTCGTCCACACATCAGAGGGTTCGATTGGTACCTAGTGATATCCTGACTTCAGATCGATCTTGCTGAAATATTTCGCCCCCTTTAGTTGGTCTAGGAGGTCATCAATCCGCGGGATCGGGTACCTATTACGGACAGTGATCTTGTTCAGCGCCCGATAGTCAATACAGAGTCTCCACGTCCCATCCTTCTTCTGTACCAACACGATCGGGCTCCCACAGGGCGATGAACTCGGACGGATGTGACCTTTCTGCAGGAGCTCCTGAATCTGCCTCTTGATTTCATTGTTCTCCAGAACGGAGCGCCGATAAATTGGTCCATTGGGTAGCGGCGCACCTGGGGTCAGATCGATGGAGTGCTTGACTTGATAGTGCAGAGGGACCCCGTCTGGAGGCTGGGGCCACTGTCTTCTTCTTTCCTTGAGGGCGTATCATCAGGAAAACAAATTTCCTGGTTTTGGAAATGATCTTACTGCATTGTTTTGCAGTAATCAAAGAGATTGGGGCAGGTGGTGCTACCTCTGGTATCCTGAACAACTTATTTCCCAATGTAATAATAACAGCACGGGGCCTTGATTCATACACAGCATGTCGCTTCCACAAGTATGGTTGTCCTAGTAATACATCACAAACTTCAAGGGGAGCAATGTCACACAATACCTCATCCGTGAAGGGCTTGATGTTGTATGGAAGGCGACACTGCTGGCCGAAATGAGGTTCTTTTGACTCCCGCTATCAACAATGAACTGTATCGGGGAGCCCTTTACCCACATCTGGGAGTGGAAGAGACGCTCCTCCTCCTCTAGATCTTCGGGTTCATTTTTCTGGATCTTTGCGGTAGCAACAGTGGCACTGGGATCCGCATCAATGATCTGCTTCCCTTTTTCATACCCCTTATCGGGTTCTGACTCAGAGTCGGAACATGCATCTGATTCTGAAACCTTTAGCTCATCCACCAGTGACTGCTTGGCCCGACACTCACTTGTGTTGTGAGTGGAGCTCTTATGGAACTCGCACCATTTTCCAGTGTCCTTTCTCGGCTTCGCGGCGCTGTTCTTTGCTTGCAGCTTCGACTGGTTGTCTTGGGCTGTCCCGCCTTGGCTTTGTCCTTTGTTCTGTGGTTTAGGGGCACCTTTCCCCTGCTTTGGATTCGCAGATCCAAAGTCTCGCTTCTTTTGTTTAAACTTCTACTCGACCTTGACGGCATATCGGTATGCCGCGCCGAGTGAGGGGATGTTTAGGAATTGTATTTCTTCCTGGATGTACTTGTGCAGGCAGCCACGGTATTTGAGTATCAAATGTTGCTCCGAATCCTTGATACCCAACTTTGTGCGAAGGGTATGGAAAAGATTGGTGAACTCCGGCACGTCTTGGTCCCTTCCCTGCCGCAGCGTGGTCCACTTTATGTATTCATCCTCATAGCTTCCAACAGGGTAGTACTGCTCCTTGATGGCATCCTGGAACGAATCCCAGGTGGGTGCGGCTGAAAATAGTGAGCCAGTACTTTCATCCTTCTGCTCGCAGTAGGTTTCCCACCAGTCCTTGACGTGGGGGGCTGCTTTGAGAAGAGCAAAAACAATCTTTTCCCGACTCGAAAATTCATGAACAGAAAAATAACCCTCTAGCAGATTTAACCATTTATCTACGGCATCTGCGTCTATCTGACCCTCGAATATGGGGATTTCAAAATTAACTTGTACCTTAAAGGGTGTGGCGTTTCCAGAGTAGCTGCTGGAAGCCGATGCGTTGCTTCTGCGTAGCCGCTGAAGGATCTGGGCAAAGTTGTCCATCATCGCGTTTCGTTGTCGCTCGAGGGCTTCTTCGAGCAAGATTTTGATGGGATCTCCTGCCCCCTCGTCTTTCTTCTCGTCCGCCATGGGAGGCCGTCGGGATTTGCGAGGCTGGTCTTGCAAAGGTTCAACCAGTTCAAGCCCTAACTCCTTATATCCCGACCTTGTTGGGGACATGCAAAGAAAAACAGAGAAAAAGCAGACCGCTCCGATACCACTGATCCGGATTTAAACAGGAACGCAACAAATTACAGAGATAACCATATACACAAAGATGCAGCGGAAATAATACTTCATTTCATTAATGGAAAATACTGAAATATGCTTACAACCAGAAATGGAAATAAACCAGCTAGGGCGATGGTAGCTTATCTCTGAGAAGAGATGTGATGGCTACATGCCTCTGAACTGTGTTACAATGAGGCTCGAAGGCCTATTTATTGTTGAGAAACAATGGAAAACCCTTAACATTCCAAAACGTAACCCTAGGAGATGAAACGCCAAACTGTGGGCCCCGTTTGGGGTAAATTGGTACATCAACTTCCTGGGGTTGTAACTTTGGCATATGATCTCCGTTTGACGCATACAATAGCTCGTTAGAAAGATCTATCCGAGTACTACCATTGTTGGAACGGGCAACATCGGTCCATTCCATGGACCGATGTTGCCTCCGGATTCCCAAAGAAACGTCGTTTAGGGCCTCAAAACGGCTCCGGAAGTTCAGGACCCAAAAAGCTGCTAAAAATAGTAAGTTGTGCTACAATTAAGGAAACTGAAAATGCTGAGAAAGACAATGGTGGGGGTCTAGGTGGACTTGGCACATGGCCACCAATATCCACCTGGATCAAAGACAACTCTATCTCAATGAGCTCTTTCATGAGAGCCATGTACTTAGTCTACCTATTAGGTTACCTCCTCTGTTTGCGCTATGATGTAGGGGCTGCCACATTCTCCCTAACATCTTGCAGCAATCTATCATCTTCTCTAGCTCTCTTTCTCCTCTCTATGGAAGATTCTGGTTGAGTGGTACCTCCACTCTGCCTCCTTTTTCCTCCACTGCATGTGGCTGCTCCACAACCTTCTAAAGCTCATCATAAGGCTCCCCCTTTGGAGCTAGAAGCTCCTGCTCTGGTGGGATACCTAACTCTCATTCCAAAGAGCATCACATAGCCTTCTCCACATCGAAATTGACATCTCTTCTCCCAACTATCATCCTTAGTGAAGTTAAATACACCTGGTAATTATGTGGAGTTTCGGCGTATCCTACAAAAAATCCCTACTTTGTTGTAGGCTCAGGTTTCTTTCTCAAATCCTTGGAGACGTGACAATAAAATGAGGCTCGAAATTTTTTGAAATGAGTCACATCAGGCTTTCCCCCAAAGAAAGCTTCCTCTAGTGTGATCATGCCAAGTATTCTATGACGACTCTAGTTCTGCAAGTAGATTGTTGTGTTGCATGCTTCTACCCATAGATGCAATGGCGGCCCACGATCATGCAACTTGTCTCTTGCTGCTCCCAATATGATCTTGTTCTTCCTCTCATCTACCCCATTCTGCTTTGGGTTATGGGGTGCTATCAACTCTCTTCAAATACCTTCTTTGGCACATAAATCCTTGAAGACATTCAAAACAAATTAACCTCCATTTTCACTCCCGAGAGCCTTCATATTCCTCCTCATCTCCTTCTCAACTAATGCATTGAATTCAACAAATTTTGAGAAAACTTCCTCCTTTTTCCGCATGAAGAAGATCCAACATTTTCTAGAGAAATTTTCAATATAACATAGTACTTATTTTCTTATGGAGGTTGTAGAAGGTCCACAAACGTTAGAGTGGATTCACTCTAGGATTACATTTGCTCTGTTATCTTGGCCATGGAATGCAGATTTGACATATTTCCTCATTGTGTAACCCTTGCAAAGATCCTCTTGGTTAATGGATCGTTTAAGGATACCGATGGTAATTTACTACATGATTTTTAAGGCACCATGGTGTAGATGACCCAATCTCCTATGCCAAAGTTCTACAACATCTCGACTCTACACCTTTTTTTCCTTTCTTCTCAATGCAACACATTCTCCCACCTCAAGTTTGTATAGGTTCTTGACTCAAACTCCAATCTGCTTCACCTTCTCGGTAACTATGTACCTCAAAACGGATTTCCCTTTACTGAAAATAACATCATAACCCCTATCCTCCAATACTGCTGTAGTGACCAATATAGGGGTCTAGATTAGACTAAATTTAATGTCAACCAAGGTAGGTAAACTTAGAGGCACGTGTCTACAATCTATAGACCTAAAAGGATCTCATCTACCTAGATAAGTGTCTACTGTGACAGGCTACAACACTCTTTTACAAGAGATTGGAATATGTTTCCTTTCACAATTCAAACACTTATATCACCTAATTTAATCAACTGTTCTAAGAAAACAAAGTGTTACTAGTCTGAGTTTTCAATCCTCTTACAAGGATATCATTCACAAAAACTCTTTCCAGCTAACACACTAAGCATTCATGAAAACCAAAAACTCTTTTAAGCATACTAAGACTCAAATGCATGAAAACAGAGTCCATAAAGATACTTCGAAATTCAATGCCCAATTAAATCTTCTACAAGATCTTGTTCAATAATTTAGCAATTGAAGTTTCAAGCTATCACCATCAATCATACAATAACACTTCGCAAGAACTTCTAATCGAATTAATTAATTCACAAGCAAAGAAATGGCATCAAACACTATTCAGATCTGAAGTCTAAATGCTATGAAAATGAAATAAAAGTATACCAGTCCCCACGCAGGGCCCGTCCACACGTTGATGGTACACTTAGAAAACTTCAGATGTTGAAATCGTTAACACATAAAACACTGGAATGATGAAACACTGCCTGTGATTAAAGTCTGGAAATCAATTACATGCAAGAATAGAGTTCTGGTAACAATACAATACAATATGATACACAGTCTTAAGTCTGCTATATGTCTCTTATCATGCAGTCCTATTGGCAATCGAATGTACATACATTATCATGCACATGTTTCTGTTTTTACAGTCAAAAAGGCGATTTTTGTTTTTTTTTGTTTTTATAATCTTAACTGATTTCCAAAACAAAACGAAATCATTTTAGGTAAATCTGGCTTTTTTCTGCTTTTATGACCAAAAAGGCTGTGTTTGACCAGTATTGACCATGTATCCAGGAGCTCCAGATGCGATGCTGAATAGATCTTTCACCATGTATGTACATATGTGATCACGTCCCTATCCTCGGTTTTGATTTTCGTGCCATGCCACGTGTCAAAACATAAACCAATTACAGGAAGTCATGACATCCCGTAATTTTGTTGAAAATTTCAAATTTTTAACATAAAAATCCACAAATTAAATTTAATATAGAATAACAATTATAATGCTTAATTGATCAATTTCAATGGACTATGAGGGGTTTATGGGAGAAAATGATGAATGATGGATTTTTAGAAGAAAAGGATGGCAATAAAATAGTACCAACAACTGCTATAGAGATCAAGTTCTTATTTAGCCCAAGTACAAACATAAAATCTTTGAGGTGAACACGAGGGCTTTACTAGGGGATAAATACCATACCATGTGCATTCATATTGGGGGATATGTATTGACAAAAAAATGACATAATATATTGGGGGATGTATAGGGGGTAAAGGGTTTTTATATTAACAGGTATAAAAATAGGAGATGAAAGTTAATGAAAAAATATAGAGGGGGGAGGCTTTCTCCCTCTCAACGGTGAGAATACCAATTTCTGTAGCACTCTACCTACCATCATCCCCCAATTCGACATGCATCTGGATATCCTTCTCCTCCATGCTACTAAAAAACTCCTTGCACCCTATCATATGGAACGAGGATCTGGAATCAAGGTACCACACACTCTCCATTATAGTGTTGGCTATGCATGCAATTACAGTGAATTCTAATTCTAATTAATGGAGGAACTAGTGGAAGGTCAAGTTTTGGAAGTGGAACATCAACCACACTGAGTGATCATCTAGATAACTAATAAATCATCCCAAATTAACTCATGCATGTAGATAATCTGAGTTATCCAGTTGGGATTGGAGTTCAAGGGAAATGTACTATTGGTTGTAAACTATTCCAAGTTGTATAGGTGGTGCATGTAGTCATAGAATTGACCTAAAGGAATTACGCAATCCAGATGTGGAAAATTCCTATTAAATAGGGGCCTAATTCCCAAGGGAACAATGCAAGGAATTAGGATCTTGGAGGGCTTAAAAATTGGCTAAGTGTTGGCCAAAGTCAATCAGTCACGCAGAGGGATAGACCATACAGTTGTAGGGTGTGCTCAAGCTTGAGAAAGCGTATGCATTTCTTCTCTATTCTATGATTAATACAATATAGATAGTAAGGGAGTTTGAGAAGTTGCTTTCCCCTAGATATATTTATGTGCATATGTGATGTTTCCTTTTTCATGTCTATGAGTCTTGTCATATATGGTGAATTAACTTCCGAAGGTTACTAGAGTAGCTTCATGTCTTGTGATTTAGCGAATTTCATTAGTATTGAATCTGCACAATAATTTCTACATTTAGCCACTTTTGTTTTCATTCATGGCCAATAAAAAACTTTCATAAGTGTTTTGATAATTTTTTGATAGCCTGGATGAATTGAAAAGGGCCTCTTATAATGTTAATCTAGGATCAATTGTTTAATTATGTGCACATTTGGGATGTAAATGTTGTTTTTGAGAGTCAAGAAACCATCACTATCCAAAGAAAAATATGTTCTATTAGGCCACTTTCATTTATCAATTTAGTATTCTTGATCTTCTACGGTTGTATTCTAATCTATTCATTAATAATTGTTTTAATATTGCTATTAGAGATCACATAAATCTGATTTAAACTTTTTCTCAATGCATTTGCAATTTTATTTTCTTTTCCCTTGACGTGTTTGATTTCAAAAATCAATTCATTAAGGAAAGCCATCCACCTTGTTTTCCTTGAATTTAAATATGGTTGGCTAAGTAAATATTTCAGGCTAATATAATCAATTATTAATGTGAATTTATTACCCAAAAGATAGTGTCACCACATTTTTAAAGCATGCATTACTGCAACTAACTCTAGGTCATACAAAACATAATTATTTTCACGCTCCTTTAGCTTCCTAGACTCATAAGATATAACATGGTTATCTATCATTAACACTCCACCTAATCCCTCCAAACAAGCATATTTACACATTGTATAATCTTTATTGGAAAAAAAAAGCCTTAAGATTGGGAGCTACGATTAACAAATATTTCAACCGATCAATGCCTTATTGACACTTTTGGGTATAGATAAATCTAACTCATTTCTTTTGTAAGGATGTTATAAGGTAGGAAATCTTAGAGAAACCTTCAGTGAACCTATGTTAATAACATATAATTCTCATAACAGATCTCATGTCAGGTATATCTTTAGGAATATGCCAATAGATAATAGCCTTGACTTTTTCAAGGTCTACCATGATTCACACTTTAGATATCACATGCCCCAAATACTGAATCCGATCTTGGTAAAACTCATATTTACTAAATTTTGCATATAGATGATGATCCTTCTTTTCCTTTCTAGCCAATGCAAAGTTTTCTTTATCCTTGCCCTTGGATGAAGTCCCATCTTTGGTATTCTAACTTATTTCCTCCTGCACCAAGTTGGACCATAAGCGCTCCAAAATTGGTAGTTTATCCCTCCTATTCACTAAATCTTGATAGTTATGCTAGCTCTTGGGAACACCTAAAAGGGCTAGAGTTATCAAGTCTTCTTCAGGGACACTAACATTGACCCTACCAAGTTCATCACGACACTATGTAAACTTGCTCAGATACTACGGAATTGTGTCATTCTTCTCCATCTTGATACTTCAAAGTTTATCCTTGAGTGCCACCTTCCTGTGGTGACTACTATTCTTGAATAATTTTATTAATCCTTTCCACATTGGAACCAAATTTATTTTCCGTGGAGATTCGACATAGTATGATCTCGTACTCCCTCGAAGATTATTCTCCTCAACTTGGCTACATCATTCTTCCAGTCAGCAAGGTTCTAAGCATAAGATGCTTGAGGTTTTGAAACATCTGTCTTGATGTATTCTAGTAACCCATTGCCTTCTAATACTTCCTCAATGCGGTCCTTTCATGCAACATAATTTGAGGTGCCTTCTAAGGCATAATCTAGCCTTAGTCTATTGAAATCCATCTTTTCAGTCCTAAATAAAACTTTCCACACTAATCTCTAGAATCGAACTTCTGAGTAACAACTTGAAATTTCTTCTTTTGTTGTGAATCCATCTCTGATACCGTGTAGGAATTATGATGTAGATTTGAAATTTCTCATGAAATTTACTAAATCACAAGACTTGAAGCTACTCTAGTACTTTGCAGACATTAATTCACAACTTAGAACACAAATCATTGACATGCAAAAGAAAAAATCACACATGCACAAAGATTTATCTAGGGGAAAGAAACTGCTCAAAACCCCGTCCTATCTTTATTGCATTCATCAAAGAATAAATATGAATACATATGCTTTGATTAGGGATCAATGTTTTATCTAAAACATTAAAGTGATCAAAGTTGCTTCAGACCTGAATGAATGGATAGAGTTCATCTCCAGCTTTCCAACACTACAAACGGTTCGAAAAATTGACATCGTATGGAAACGTTAGAGCTTTTGCAAGTTTGGTAAAAAGAAAGCCCCTCGGGGCCAGCCCCCACCCCATGTGACCAAGTGCCTAAACAAGGAGCTAGGGGCCAACTATTAAGCGGGATTAGTGTGCCACTAATCACTTTATCATTTAATTAATTCGTAATTAAGTTGGTGGAATTTATGGCGGAGCCACTAAATGCAGAACCACCACCAAACTTGGCGGACATAACTGGCAATTCTCCAGATTTAGAGGAGGTTTTCTAGGAAAAATTGTTTGAGCCATAACTTACCAACTATCAATCAAATTTCGAAAATGAATAGTCATTTTTGGCTAATTGGCATGTTGGGAATTCATTGGAGCAGGTTTCAGAAGCAGAAGAAGTCATCTACAAGTGTTTTTTTTCACTTGAAGATTTTTGAAGCCTAGGGCCACCAGGTGTTGGAGGTCATTCCCAGAGCAGCTGCTAACCAAATTGAATAAAAAAATAGTCATTTCTAATAGATTTGAATGTGTTAAACTCATTGGATCAGGTTTCATAGGCATAAGAGGTCATCTATAGGTGTTTTTTTTTTCATTTGAAGATGTTTGAAGGGGCCACCAGGTGTTGGAGGCCATTCCCAGAGTAGTTGGTAACTAAATTGAGTAAAAAAATAGTAATTTTCATAGATTTGAATGTTTTAAACTCATTGGAATAGGTACCAAGAGCATTGGATTCATGTAACAACAATTTTAGCACTATTGAAGCTAATACAAAGGCCCACACTATGAATCTGGACCAAGGAGATGTATCCCAGTAGGGGTGAACTCCAACAAAAATTTGTGTATTGAGATCTCTTATTTGTGCTTGCTGTGTTTTTATATGCTTCTGTTCAGCCATTTGAATTCATGCTTTTATGTTCATGCAAAACACTAAATTTCACCAAGTTAGATGAATTGACAATCACATGCTCATGGATAATGATACTAGCATTGCATTAACTAGAAATTAAATTCAAATCAAGTTGGTATCAGAGCACAAGGTTTCTTTCTTGATTTTCTTGAAGGGTTTGATAGTTTCAATTGTCGTTATGATTACAAGGTTGAAGTTGCAGAGAGGAGAAGGGAAGATACAGATAGCTAGTCCTGAGATTAGGAAAAGAAGGAAGAAGGATGAGAAAGCACCATCCTCACCCAAAAGACCACTCAAGGCGACACCTGAATCACCTCAAGTTCCATCTCCATCAATTGAGATAGAAGAGTCATAGATTGCACAAGAGGCTAAAGTGATTGAAGAGGTAAAATCAATACAAATTTTTGAGCTTGAATCCATAGCCATTATGTCTGGAGAAAGAGAACATGAAGGTCCCTCTTCAGAAGAGGAAGAATTCAAGAAAGATTTCTACACCTTGACTGAGATGGTTCAAGTCCTCTATGAAGAGAGGAACACTAGAATTGCTGGAGAGAGTTCTAAACCTCCACATGGAGAAGGAAGCTCAGAGGACAAAAAAGATGAAAAGAAGGATTCCAAAGGAAATGGTGGAAAGCCACCTCGATCTCCACCATCCTCATCTTCTTCCTCATGATCTTCACCATCTCACACAACATCATCTTCCACAACCATCACTACCCATACTCATTCCAAAACCCTAAAAGGAAAAACTCCATTACTGAAATTGGACAAAAAATTTGAACTTCCCATGTACAATGGAGAAGTGAATGCAGAAAAGTTGGACAATTGGATTCGATAGTTGGAGGTATACTGTAGAATTCAAAACCTTCAAGAAGACAACATAAATATCCAATTGGCTTCATTGAGGCTACAAAGAGCTGCACTAATTTGGTGGGAAGAAAAAACTCAAGAGGAAATGCAAATCCATGGTAAGATATCCATTTCTTGGGTTGAATCTGTTTCCGCAATTAAAAGATAGTTTTATCCTTTAGCTTATATGAAAAAAGCCATTATGAGTTGGTAGAATTTTAGGCAGCGTAAAGGCCAAATAGTCCAAGATTATACACAACGGATTAGGAAAAAGGATTTATTGTTCGGAGTAAACTTGAATTCACAAGACACACTCTTGAAATATATTGGAGGTTTACTTTCCTATTTGCAGCATACTATCCTTATGTTTAACCCAAGCAACATAGATGAAGTATGTGTGCAAGCTATGCATCTTGCGGCAAGGGGAAAACAAAACATAGAGGAGAAAGGTGAAAGTGAGGGTAAGGGAAAAGAGAAGGGAGGAAAATGGAAGGGAAAGAAGAATGAAAGTATCAAAAAAGAGAAAGAAAAACTCACATGCAAAAATTGTTCAAAGACTGGCCATGATGAAGACCATTGTTGGCAACTTCATCCAAAATTAAAACCAGATAGATTGAAAGCCAAAGAGAAGGGCAAAACTGTTGCTATAGCTAAAGAAGACTTAGGGTAAGATTAAGGAGATGAGACAAAAATTACAGCCATGGGTCTAAAAGGTCAACATGTTGAAAGTACTTGTTCCTCAAATAGTCACAACAACACTCCAAATGAAGAAAAAAGGGAAGAGTTGTTCACTGTCAGAGTAATCTCAAATCATACCAAGATTGATGCACTCTTTGATAGTGGATCACAAGAAAACCTAATTTCAGAAGACTTAGATAAAGAGCTTAAACTTGAAACCGTACCACATCATAAACCATACCCTTTGGCTTGGATAGTTAAGGATGCCAATTTACAGGTTTCAAGGAAATGCATTTCTAGATTTGCTATTACTGCAAACTTTGTTGATGAAGTCGAGTTAGACGTGGTTCCACTTGATATTTCCAGAATTATCTTGGGAAGTCCATATTTTTATGACAGGAAAGCGGTGTTTCATCACTATGAGCACAAATATCATTTTCTTAAAGATGGGGTGAAGTATATTGTGAGAGCTCATCGCAAGAAACTGAACATTTCTTTAGTTAATGTAGGGCAAATGAAGAGGCTAGTGAATGCAAGTCATAACTTGACATTGTTGATGATCAAATAAAGAGATGTTCTGAATCATACTTTTCATAAATATGCTTATATTTGTAATGAGTTGTTTCAGAATGATAACAGGTTTCCTTTGAAAGAAGGTGAAAAACATTTGCAACAACCAACATTGGTGTTGAGCGGTGTTGAACACAAGGTGCCAGTGCAAGAAGTTGCAAAGGTCAAAGAGAAGAGGACAAAGAAGCTTGGCAAAGAAGTTATGGGTTTCACAAATGTTCATTGTTGGTTTCCAAAAGGCACATTACAATGGCGAAGGAACTTGGGCAAGAGTCGACTCATGTACAAGGCAAAAATAGCGAAAAATCGCCATAGAGAAAGAGTGTAAGGAGAGAAAGATTCCAAGTTCCCTTTGATTTTTGACCAAGGAAGGAAGAATATGTTTTCTGGAAAATTAGATTTATGTTCTGCAAATTCAGAAATATTGCAGCGTGACGGTGTCAAAGACAACAATATATGGTCGTAGGGATCAAGGAAAAATTTGACTTTTTATGAAAAGCTCCAAATGATGAAATTAGGAAAATTTCAATGGATAAAGACTGGAAGGATGAGGGAACAATCTCCTCATCAACATAATCAGTGATCAAGAGAGCTTTTGGGGTCCAAAAGGCTTCTAGTGGGGAGGAATGATTAGGGATCAATGTTTTAGCTAAAACATTAAAGTGATCATAATTACTTCAAACCCAAATGAATGGATAGAGTTCATCTCCATATTTCTGACACTGCAAACGGTTCGAAAAACCGACATTGTATGCAAAAGTTATAGCTTCTGCAAGTTTGGTAAAAAGAAAGCTCCCTGGGGCCAGCCCCCACCCCATGTGACCAAGTACCTAAACCAGGAGCTAGGGGCCAACTTTTAAGTGGGATTAGTATGCCTCTAATTAGTTTATCATTTAATTAATTCATAAAAAATTTATGGCAGAGCCACTAAATCTAGAACCACCACCAAACTTGGCAGACTTAACTGGTAGTTCTCCAGATTTAGAGGAGGTTTTCTAGGAAAAGTTGTTTGAGCCATAAATTACTCAATTATCAACCAAATTTCGAAAATGAATAGTCATTTTTGGCTAATTGGAATTCTAGAAATTCATTTCAGCAGGTTTAAGAGGTAGGAGAGGTCATCAGTAAGTGTTTTTGTTCACTTGAATATTTTTGAAGCCTAGGGCCACAAGGTGTTGGAGGTCATTCCCAGAGCAGCTGGCAACCAAATTGAGTAAAAAAAAGTCATTTATGATATACTTGAATGTTTTAAACTCATCGAAGTAGTTTTTAAAGGTAGACTAGGTCATCTACAGGTGTTTTTGTTCACTTGAATAACTTTGAAGCCTAGGGCCACCAGGTGTTGGAGGCCATTCCCAGAGCAGTTGGTAACCAAATTGAGTAAAACAATAGTCATTTCTAATAGATTTGAACGTTTTAACTTCATTGGAATAGGTACCAAGAACATTTGATGCATGTAACAATAATTTAATCACTATTGAAGCTAATACAAAGGCCCACACTATAAAGATGGACCAAGGAGATGTAGCCCAAGAGGGGTGAAATCCTTCAACAAAAAATTGTGTATTGAGATTTGTTATTTTTGTTTGCTGTGTTTTTATATGTTGCTATTCAGCCATTTAAATTCATGCTTTTAAGTTCATGCAAAACACTAAATTTCATCAAGTTAGATAAATTGACAATCACATGCTCATGGATAAAATCTATATGGATAAGAAAACCAAAGCAAAGAAAAGTTAATATTTGGAAATGATACTAGCATAGCATTAACTAAAAATCAAATTCAGATCATGCTTGCTCAAGCCTTAGCACAACTTGCAAGTGTATAGTCTATCTCTCTGCCTAACTGACTAACCTTGGCCAACACTTAGCCAATTTTCAAACCCTCTAAGCTCCTATTTCCTTGAATTGTTCCTTAAGGAAATTAGCCCCTATTATTATAAAAATTCCTGCAATTGGATTGCACAATTCCTCTAGGCTCTTTCTTTGACTGCATGCAACACCTGTACACATGGGAATAGTCTACAATTGATAGTACACTGTCTTGGAATATCCATGTCAACGGGGTAGCTCGAATTCTCTATATGCATCAATATTTTGGTTTGATTGATCATTGAGTGTGGTTGAAATTGCACTTCTACAACTTGACCTTCACTAGTTCCTCTAATAATTACAACTAGTTTAACCGATCATAACTCGATTTATATGAAAAAGGTTTCTACAAATTAGCAATCAATCATACTAAACTAAAATCAAGCTTCCCCAACTTGAATTAAATGAGTTAATTGAGTGAAAAGTGCCATGCCACCTCAATTAACTACCTCCAATATTTCTACTAAAATAGAAATTCCAATTTTCTCTAGTTTGACCAAGCAAAAGTCAAACTAAGATTTTCTTGCCGCATTTTCAACAATGATTTGGTTTTTCGGTTATAATTTTTATGAGTCTCTCCTAACTGGTACTAGGTTTCAACAATGTTTCATTTTCTACTCTAATTCTTGTTGGTTCTGCTTTCATACATCTCCCAATCTATAACAATTCTACTCTATGTGATGATGGATCCCCATATGGTTGTGTCTAAATTTTTTCTTGATCAGGAGGCCTTGATAATGGTTATGTCATTATTGTTCTTTATTTTCCTGCTTATTATGTAAGAAAAAGCAATTACTCTATTAAATTCTAGCTTGGATATGGTTCATAGGCCTTAATGCTATAATGTATAATTGTGATGCCACTTGTAATGTTCCTCCAATTTAAACACACACACACACACACACACATATATTACTTAATCCAATATTGACTTGATCGCATTGCCATAATGTAGAGAAAGTGTTAATTTTTAATAAATTATATTATCTTATTACACAAATGTATTTACTACTTTAGAAAATCTTTATCTTTTGTGGCTCCTTACTATTACTTGGTTATAAACCTTGAGACATGTTGATATAACAAAACTTTCTTAAGTTTACGTAAAATATATCTCCATGAGTATCTTATATGTGCCTCTTGATCAACAATCATGTACTTAGGATCATTCTTACTATCATACCTCTATACCGAACTATAAAGAGTGACATTTATAGACACAAACACACACACACACACACACACACACACACACACACATAAAGAGTTGGATACGAACTCTCAACCTTGGGTTCCACCAAATTAAACGATTCTTGTCTATCCAAAATATCATGCATGTGACTTTCTCATTTGTCAAGTCCTTATTTAGTATCATATGTTAACCACTTTGCCATAGCTCATGACCCTTGCCATTCTTGAGATACATTTAAAAAAAATATTTCTAGGCCATTTCTCGTCCCCCTTGCTATACCACATGTAACACTTGGAGTTCATTATGTATGGGACCCCTGTATACGTGTTATTCATGCAGCCATGATCCTAAACTATCCCTGTGATGAAGTCATATATGGACAACTCAGATTCATTAAGGTAATCAAATGGTGAAAATGGAATGTTGAACGTATCGTTGGATGAAATTTATCATTGATTTCAAAGGGTGAGTGGGTCTTTGTTGAGTAATGTTATCATTGATGTCAAAGCACTAATATTAGAGAGGATTCCCTAACTTTGGGATGATCAAAGCATGTGCTAATAGTCCAAGAAGTGCTAAAGAGAAAAAGGGTTTAAGCCCTCAAATGAAAAACTATTAGTCAAAATAAAATCAAGGAAAAGGTGGTCAATGCAAATAAAATTGAAGGAAAGATGATATCATCATGTAGCCCTCATTAAAACTTTTCCAACGGTATATGGCACTCCCTCTAACTCCTCACAGTTAGAGAAATGATTTTTGGATTTTTGATGATCCATTTCGATACTCTATCTTTGAATGCATTTTTAGTCCATTTACCTAGCTAAAAATAAAGTATATCATACATGGTTGGAAATCTTATTCCGCAAAATTTCTAACAATATGTGGAACTCCCTCTAACTCCTCATGGTTGACGAGAAATGATTTTTTGAACATTCACCATACATTTTTCCAGTTGCACAAGCCAGTCTAGCAAATGGACACATCAGCCTAATCTAGATCACGAATGAACTATATATAGGTGTGAGGAGGAGGCATTTTAGAATTTCACTGAAGGAAAAATTTGATTTGTTGAAACAAGTAAAGAAAATAAGTGTTTCTGGGGTTCATATCTCATGAACTGGAAGTGAGGAGAGGCCAAATTTCGGAGGCTATATGTGGATGGAATTTTGACACATTTTAAAAGGATTTTCGCATAGTTTTTGAAGTTATTTTTGGCACCATTATTTTATAACATTATAGCATATATTTAATTTATTTTTGTATAAGGTTGGAGTGTATCTTGAAGTTATTCTTATAGAAGTTTGGAGCAGATCTTGAAGATATTCTTGTATAAGTTTGGAGAAGATCTTGAAGTTATTCTTGTAGAAGTTTGGAGTAGATATTGAATTCATTCTTGTAGAATTTTAAATGAGACCATGATGTCATCCTTGTAGAAGTATTAATGCAGATTCAAGTTACCTTTTGAGGTAGATCAACTGTCTTTTTTGAGGCAGAGTTTCTGAGGGAGATATGAGTTACTAAAGGAACAATGTAAGGTATGCTCTAAGGAATAAATGAAGAAACTTATTGAAAGTATGTATTAGAATCTATTTTGTTGCACTGGAGGTTAGAGTTAAAGTGACATATTTTTTGGAGCATATATGAAGTTGAATATGTTTAGGTAGATATAGTAGTGATTGTATATTGTTGTATTTTGGTCATTATCCTTGGTAAGGGAGCCCAAGAGTTTTTTTTCTTTATTTTATTGTTGAGGGTGGTAGGGTGGTGCTAAGAAAGGAAGTTGAAGGTTCCTTCAGGAGGTTGTTGCCTCGTTCCAATGGGACCTAGTAAACCTGGGGTTGTAGCCCTTCTATTTGTAACTAGTAAATAAAAAAGTTGTAGCTTCCTTTGTGATATAAACATATTGTTCATCTATATATATATTGTGTTGTTTTGATGTGACATTATTGGTTAATGGTATTGATACTAAATTGTAAGAAAACTGAAATATTGACTCACCCCCCTCTCAGTATTTCTATCATGTACTGGTCAGAATGACTACCCTCCTAGACTTGTCATTTGACATTGTTTGTCTATGCATAACAATAATTATATAGTGTTAAGCTAGGGTTTCAGATTTTTTATTCTTTTACTTCTCTAGTAGGTAATGGTATTTTGTTTCCATAGAGAGTTTGGACTTTAACCCACCCGGTGTCAATGTCTCGAGCTACAAGTGACAAGTAAGCATCTATGAACAATTTTTTATTTTAATTTTTTTTCTAATAATGAAGGTTTACAAACTCAATCATGAATTCTTTTCCATTTCATATTCATGTTTATGAATAGAATTATGGCTAACAATTTCTCAGTTTTTCTTGTTTTTACCGATCCTTCCATGGTTTCTCAGAGTTATGTTGCTAATTAACAATTTGTTCAAGGGGGTTTTAGAAGATTTCTTCTTATATATTTAGCTCAAATGCTCTACAAGAATAACATTTGTTTCCAGAATTGGGTGCTTCGAAAGAAAAATAAGGGTGTAAATCCCCCAAAGTTTCGAACCTGTATCACCTGGATAGCCATATTCTCCCTCTCGACTAACTTTTCGACATTGTTTTGGTTTAGAGGTCTATTTTAAGGTTTTAAGGGTTATAAAAAGGATGCTGATAAGATCTTCTCATTTTGTTTGTGACATGTTTGTTCCCAGAACGTAATTTAGGGTTTGTCAACGTAATACATTGACTTTATCTCTTTAGGTAATATTTCCTCTTAACACCACTTTCTCTTTTACATTTATATAATACAGAGGATAACACCAATCTGAAGTTGGACACACCACCTCTTTAGAGATTTTATTGTATAGGATTTTTATATGTATACTCAGTCTTGAGTCATATTGTTAGCTTAAGGGTTTGATTTTCATAGTTTAATTATTTGTCCCAAAATAATTTACTTAGTTTGAATCCAGAGTATGCCTAAGAAACTCATTTTGGATTATTCAAACACTGAAGTACTCTATAATTATTAATATGTGATTGGGGTTTCCAAACCCAAAATTTTTGCTTTGTTTAAATATATATTAAACAAAATTTTGAGTACATTTCCTCTATAAATATGCATGTAGTATTTGTAAATCTTTATGATTCTATGGATATTTCAACGTGATTTTCAACTAGTGTATACATGATTGTTTTCTTTTAGTTGACTCAATAATTTACGTTTGATAATAGATACTCCTTGTATGCCTTAGTGTCTCTGTTTCCTTTGATAATTCATCCTTTAAGCTCTTGGCCAGACATAAAGTCTTTCTCTGCAAATTTGTATAGAGGATAGTTTTAGAATATGTATGTAAACAAATTCTATAACTAACTTCTGAGAGTGGTTTCCATATCAAATGGGCATTGCTTGTACTTAGATCTTTCTGTAAGAATATATGATAGTTTGTAGGAAAACAAATCACTTATAATATTTCTACCATTCATAAAGACTATATATATTCTTGACTATGCTCTATTCCCCATAATAACCGATACTCACTTTTTTACTATGTTTGTTATGAAGATAGTACATGTTTTCATATTTGATTTAAGGTCAAAAGCTACATACATTTATGAGAATTATTAAATGTTTAATATCACATACTGAATGTATTTCCTTCCTCTATTCTCTATATATTCTATTCATCATTCATTCTTGATGCAAACAATATCATACTAAATTTAACTGATAACAATACTACTTCAGTAAAGCTTTTTACTTATCTAGATAATGTGAACACTGTGAAACACTGTAGGAACTAGGACATTCCTCTTAACCAATGAATTTCAACAACAACAATCCCCCTTGAGCGTTAGGCTTCATTACTTCTAATAACTTATCATTATCTAATGATATTATTCCTTCTTCCCCTCGCAGACTCTAGCAACATCTTACTTTTTAGTGTCAGGTTGTTTCTTTTTCATACTATTCCTCCTAAAATTTTGGAAAATCATGAAAAATTATAACTATAACAACTGCTACATTTACTTGTCCACTACCAAAAACTCCAACCACTTAAACAATTATTTAAAAGCAAAATAACATGCCTACTCACATGTTGATTCTCATAATATTTCTAAATAAAAAATATTTTATTTATATTACCCATAAATATTTACGCTTTGTATTTAAATGTAATCATCACTCATAGAAAATATTTGTAACCTTAATAATTACATGCAAACATAAATCATAAAGTCTTTTAAAAATATTTGCAATAGAAGTATTACCATATATTTGATTTAAAAATCAGTTCGTTATATTTAAATTGCATACTTGTTATATTAAATTGTAACAATTATCTTCGCCATAGGAGCAATAAATGATTTATTGTTTCGTTGATAAAAAATAAAACATGAAATTTGACGAAAAATCTAAATACATGTGAGCATGACATCACTACCAACCTAGCTTATTGGAATTATGATTTCTCCTCAAAGTTTATAACATGAATCATTTTTATGTATTCAAACTTCTCATATAAAATATTTTGTCTACTTTAAAATATAAAAGTATATATATATATATATATATATATATATATATATATATATATATATATATAGATATATATATATATATATTACAATTTTGTATAAGATGAATCATTTTCATTTATTCAAACTTTTCATATAAAATATTTTGTCTACTTATATATATATATATATGTATGTTACAATTTTGTATAGTATTCAAACTTTTCATATAAATTATTTTGTCTACTTTAATATATATATATATATTAATTAAAAAGCATCAACCGTTATGAGGATTCGAATACTGTACAAAATAAATCTTCATTTAACAACAAAGCACATCTCCTAGACCAAACTTCTTCTCTGACTATCTTCAAAAGGACGAACACAATAGATCGCGAAGTTAAGACACCAATGTCCCAAGCACCAAAAGAGATGAAGGAGATGCAAGATAAAGGAAGCTGGAAGAGCATAAAGAAAAAAAATAAAGCACGAGGAACCAGACAATTAAAATTAAGAAAATTATAGATCCGATAGACCAATTTGGTCTCAGTGGATGTTAACCACTATCATCGTCATCATCATCATATATATATATATATATATATATATATTACAATTTTGTATAAGATAAATCATTTTCATGTATTCAAACTTTTCATATAAAATATTTTGTTTACTTTAAATTATTTAATTATATTTTTTTGAAAATATTAATTAAATAAATTTATAATTTAATACAAAATATTTAAATATAAAAATTAAAAATAACATTTAAACTATTTATTATTATATTAATTAAATTTATTTTAGGTTTAAAAGAATAATTAGAATTCTCTCCCCTAGATTCATATTCTACTTTTCTGCCCATGATATAATGAAATTTAATGAATGACTTGTACCATGGCTCATATTTTATGTTAGTATAATTTTGAAATGGTGAAAAAAACTTTACACCATATCGCCTACCAAATTTAGGTTCATGAACCAAGCTTCTCCATTTCTCTAGGTGGTTTCCACATTGAACAAATGAGGAAATGAAAGTAGAGCTGTCATACTTTCTTTTCACATTCTTGTAACAATCATTATTTTTTTTGTTATCTTTAGCTGCTATGCACTATTGACTTTGGATACATGTCTTTTGACAACTAATTTTTTTTTGGGATAAATGTAAATACTATTTTTATAATTTTATTTCAAATAAATATAATTTATTTGATGTTTTATTTTATTTTAAATATAAATTTTATTTTTATTAAATTGTAAATTTTGGATTATTTAAAATATGTTTTTAAATATACGAATAAATTTAATGTTTTGAATTGTTTTTTTAAATATTACTCGAATATAAATTAGAAAATTTACAGAAAATTTCTCACCAAAATATTTACCAAAATTGAAAGTATATATATATATATATATATATATATATATATATATATATATATATATATATATATATGAAAAATAAAAAAGTCAAAGTAATTCAACTGCACATTTCAAATATATATTAATATTTTATAGCAAAATCAAAGTCAATTTCTTATTCACTTTGCCGTAGTTTAACTAGCCAGAGGAATTGCCTGGAAAGTTATGGAAATTCCGGTCATATTTAGAGAAAATCTAGCAAGGATTTTTTTAAATCCAAGTTATAGTTGTTAAACTTCAAAATTTTAGGTGTCCTAGACGTTTTTGATGGTGCTGAATCCATTTCTACCATCAAAAACACGATTCAAACATTGCCTCTACAAGATTTTTTGAAACTTGTTTGCCCGGATTCCGGCCACTTTTTGCTGTCGGGGCGATTCCTTCGCCTCGGTAGACGACTCCACTCACTTTTCTTCTGGTAATACCTCCCGCCTTAGAGAATAATTGCACAACGTCAATGTTATTACCTATATATTTAATTCATGGGAAAGTATTGCTTCGTATTTTGGTCTTATTGCACTAGAAGTAGTGATCCCTCGGTTAAGCGTCAACGTTGTTTCTTTTTTTCTAATGCCATCATAAGATTGTGAAATGCATTTATAGTGGACATAGAAAATGTATCGAAATTGTAACATTAATGAATCATGGTAAAAGTTGTACCTTGGTTAAGAGCCAAATACCACAGGAGTGGAGCGGGATCTTGGAGCAGACCTCTCGAGAGGAACCGGTTAGTGGGAGCCTGGGGCAGCCTCCGTCCGATAGGGGGAAGCTAGGGGAGTGTGCAAAGAGACACACTCAACCTTGAGACTACACGAAGCGTCAGAGCCATGGCCCCATGAGGGGGTCACAAAAAGGAAACTCCCTTGCCACCAAAGCTAGTAGCTTTCAGGGATCTGGTTGCATCTTGCAACCAAAGGCCAGCGTCTTAAAACCAACAGAAGTTCATGAAAAAATGCCAACTATCCCCACAGTTGCTCTGCCTATTGAAGAGCCTTGCAAAGTTGCTTTAAACCTAGCAGAAAGAGGACTTATCGGTCAGTTCATAGGTTTATGACCCTCGGTAAAAGCGATAGAAGCTTGGGTTCAAAGGAACTGGCGTCCCCCCATCAAAGAAGGAATTAAAAGCCATTTCATCGGCAAAGGCTTCTTTGTATTTGTATTCAAAGCAACAGAAGAAAAAACCTAATATTCAAAAACGGGTCGTATTTCATGGGGTCTCAAGGACTATATCTGAACAAATGGACTCCATACTTCAACTCGACCCAGGATGTGCCCTTGGCCGTTCCGGTCTGGGTGAGACTGCCCCACCTTCCTCTTCACTACTGGAACCCTAAATCCTTGGAAACCATAGGTAACAAGCTAGGCAAATACATCGACCGAGTAGAAAGAAGAGACCAGTATTCTTGTGGTAGAATTTGTGTAGAAGTATACTTGGAGGAAGGTCTCCTTGAAGCCACTAAACTCACGGTGGCTGATTGGTCACACATACAAGTGCTAGATTATGAGAAACTACCATTTAAGTGCAGACACTGCCATGGCTATGATCACTATTCCAAGCATTGTAAAAAGAAATCAAAGGATGTAGTTGAGAAAGAGAAGGGAGACCAATGGACTCAGGTCCAGAAAAAAAGACCAACCAAGTAGAGCAACAAGAATAAAGGGAAAGCTGCCTCCACTGGGAGGGTTGAACCTCCAGAACCCCAAGCAGAAGGAAGTTCAGTCCCTCCAATAGCAGACATATCAACCAACCCCTTTGATATTCTCAGTACATTAGAAGAACACCAAGATCCAGCATATAAAGAGAATGAATAGCAGGAAAACAACATGGAAGAAAGCAAAAAGCAAGAGGAACCAGTCCAAACCCCAAAAGGTGCCTCTAGTTCCTCTTCCTATGCAGATATGACAAGAAATAAGACCCTTGAGACATCAGGATCATCAGAAGATGAAACATCTGATAGGCCCTTGAAAAGAGGGGGGAGGAAATCTCATCAAGGGGCCAGAGAAGAAGAAACAGAGAGAGTAAAAATGCAAGGCAGTCAGGCCACTATAGAGATGTCTATCGACAGAAATACTAAGACTAGGCCTCCCATGGGAGGAGCTACCCCAACCCCTACCAATAAATAATGCGATTAGTCTCTTGGAATTGTAGAGGATTGGGGAACCCATCAAAAGCTGAAGTAGTCAAGAGCCTAATAAAGTCAGAACTTCTTGAGATCCTCATGCTCCAAGAGACTAAAATAGAAGGAGAAGCCCTTCTAGAACTCAGTGAATCAAAATGGAAAACAAAAGTTGGAAAAGTGGTAAGTGCTAGAAGTACATGCTGAGGGTTAGCCACTCTCTAGGAGGTTGACAAATTCCAACTTGAAAGCTCCTTTCAGATGCAACACTGGATTAACACCGAACTCCGACACCTACCAAGTAAGATAAGCATTGCTCTCTTTAATCTCTATGTTCCTATACTCTATGTAGAAAGGAATAATGTTGGCAAACCCTGACTGATTTTTTGGAAGCTTACTCCCTCAATAATATAATTATTGCTAGAGACTTCACTCTAATCCTTGACCCAAAGGAAAAGAGGAGGAACCAGCAGCAGGGACCGCTTCCTCCCCTCAGTGGAAAACCTGATTCAACAATGGGATTTAATGGACTTTAAGCCAAAAAAAGAGCTATACACTTGGACAAATAACATAATAGGGGAGGAGCATATCTCAGCCAGGCTCGAAAGATTCCTCCTTCAGAGTTCTTTCCTCTCCGAGAAGATGATCATTTCCACAAAAAAATTTCCAAAGTGGAACTCAGACCATAAACCCATCCTCTTACTGATGGAAGCAGAAGAAAACCTGGGACCAATCCCCTTATGGTTCAACCCACTATGGGAAAACAGGGAAGAGTTTCTGGATACAGTGAATAAGTCTTGGTCCATTCATGTTCAAGGATCACCCAGCTATGTTTGGGAGCAAAATATAAAAGCCACCAAAACTGCCCTAAAGCACTGGATAAAAAAGCCCACAGTCTCTCCCACTGCCCAAAGAAAACAAAGCACAAAGCAGTTGCTAGATCTCCAAATGGGCCTAGAGACTCAAGACATAACTAGAGCATAGATTCACAGGGAGCAAGAACAACAAATCAACACCCTCCGGACATTTAGAGAAGAGGAAGAATATTTGAGGCTCAAGTCCTCAGATCCATACTACAAAGCTTTGGCATAATGTTTGGGACCCATTTGAACTCTAAAAAACAACTTCTTTTGCTGGACTCTCATGCACAGAAGGACCCTCATAGGGGAAAGCCTAGAGAAAAGAGGAATCATTAGTCCACACAGATGCCCCCTCTTCTACAAGGACCAGGAAACGATCGTTCACCTATTCATAGACTGCCCCTTTTCTCAAGAGGTTTGGTTGCAAGCTACCGTGAGGATCAACGTCCAATTCCCTCAGAAATCTTTGGTGGTTAGTCTTTTCACAACTTGGAAAGATCGCTATCCATACCCTTTGAACATCGAATCAACTTGGACTAAAATCTTGAATGCAATCCCAAAATATATCTGCTGGGGAATCTGGTTGGCTAGGAATGAAGCCATCTTCAACAATAGACTTCAATCCACCAACACAGTCACTGCTAAGGCCAAAGCCTTGATGGTGGAAACTCTTGAAAATAGACCTTATAAGTTAGACAACGACCTTCTCCCTGAAGAGCTCAGTTGGCTAGGTGATTCCCTGAGACGGGCAAGCATCAAGAAGAATATCTCCTTGACTAGCCATAATCCAGAGTGGCGTCTCCGGATCTCTAAGGTGGAATTCCAAAAATGGTAGAAAAATCAAGGAAAATTCATGATTTTCTTCGATGGAGCCTCCAAAGGAAACCCGAGGATATCAGGGGCAAGAGGAATAATTTACTCCATAGATGGACAAAAACATGACAGCTATTGTTGGGGTCTAGGTCAGAGCACCAACAACTAGGCAAAGATCCTAGGTCTGCTAAAATGTTGTCAGGTGGCTCAAAGGAACATAGGGGAAAACCTTCAAATCTTTAGGGACTCTGAAATCTTGATTAAAACCCTTAATAAGAGCGATCAACTCAACAACCATGCTTTAAACAAGACCCTAGAAAGAATAAGAAAGTTGAATCATAACTTCACATCTTGCTCATTCTATCATGTCTTGCGAGCTCAGAACGAGGAAGCCGACATAATGGCCAACAAAGGATGTATTTTGGCCCAAGGTATGTTGTTTAACAATGATGAGGATGCGGAAAGGCACCCAATCCCTTAACAGGCAAGGAGAGTCGTCCAAGGGCAGAACCTGTAGAACAAAGGCAGGCTCACAGGCTTTCGTATGTCCGCATGGGCGAGCTGAGATAGGAGTAAAAGCAGGGTGCAAAATGGATTTCATTCAGAGGACAATTTTGATGGATGAGAGGCAAATACTCAGGGCAGGGGAAGATCCAACGGTCATAGTGTGCTGGGAAAGATGGGGGGTTGAAGATGTGGGGAGTGGTAAGCAGTTGTCATCACAACGCTTCTGGCTGCTGGGCAGTTTTTCCAATATTAGATGCGATTTGACTCATGGCCTGATGTGTGGCAGGGTAAAACCGCACATTTTCCGTGCGCCTGAGGTGACAAAGGTCAGACAGCAAATCGACACAATAAGCATCGGATCCGGGCAGGGGAAGATCTGACAGTTTTCGTGTGCCTTTCATGGCGGGGTATTATCCTTGCAATGGGGTGAGGCACGGAGATGGGTCCCAGTTAAAGCTCGATCAGCTAGGGACGTAATAAACGTCGGATCTGGGCGGAGTTGATCCATCGGCCATCGTGCTTTGAAAAATAAGGGGAGTTATTTCGCCGAGAGTGGTAAGTGGGTTTGTTCGCACCGCTCTTTGCTGCTCGACAATATTTTTGAATTGAATGCGATTCCACTCAGGGGCCGACGTGCGACAATATAAAACTGCCCATATGGCGCGCTCCTAAATAATTAAGGTTCGGAAAGCATTGGACGCGATATGCGTCGGATCTGGGCAGGAGAAGATCTGATGGCTGTCGCGTGTCGAGATTGGCGGGGGTTAACTCTGTAATGGGGCCGGGTACAGGGGATAAGACAAATTTTAATCAAAATCATTTTAATTTTACAGGTTGGTATTTTGGCCCATAAAACATAGTGTCTGTGGGTTTTAACTTAACCTAGGAATGTACCAAAGCTTCAAAGAAAAGAGCACCATAGTCAAGCAAGGATAGGAGATCTCTTTTGCGCTTGAATTCTCACACTTGTCTGCACTCGAGGTTGTTTGGCTTGCCCAACCTCTTCTTATTAATAAAATTCAACCGTTTCTATTAAAAAAAAAATCATGGTAAAAATCAATGTCGTAGTCTAACTAGCTAGAGGAATTGCCCGGAAAGCTATGGAAATCTGGTCATATTTAGAGAAAATCCGGCAAGGTTTTTGTAAATCCAAGTTATAGTTATTAAATTTCAAAATTTTAGGTGTTCTAGACGTTTTTGATGGTGCTGAATCCATTTCCACCATCAAAAACACGATTCAAACACTGCCACTACAATATTTTTTGAAATTATTTTGCTCGGATTCCAGTCACTTTTGGCCGTCCAGGCAATTCCTCCACCTCAATGGACAACTCCAAAATCAACCATAATAAAATACAAATATATAATAAAAAATTAATCAAAATAAAAATCAATCATAATAAAATACAAATATATAATAAATAATTAATGATTATATAATAAGTAATTAATGATGACGAATCCTTTCATGTGATCACAAGATGAACATTAATGACCTTACAGAGCCACTTGGCATCATGCAGCAAAAGATGAACATTAATGCCCTTACAGAGCCACTTGGCATCATGCAGCAACATCCGTGTAGCATCCAGTTTGTCATCAAATATTCTTTGATTTATTAAGGTACAACAAACTTTGAGGCCACGTAAGAATTAAACAGATAAATTGATTTCTTAAGGCACATAGACTTTGAAGCCACCTAATAATTAGACTTCATGATGTATATGGCATAGTGTTGTTTATTATTTTGTTTCATTTACACTTAGTAATGTCCCGTAACTACTCGATATTGTCAAATAAAGGTTTATTGTAATAAATATAAATAATGTGAGTTTTAATCGAATAAAGAGAAATAACTTACATTACTTAAGTAGGGTAAGGGGTTTAAATACAAGTATTAGTTTGAGGGGTTTATAAGTATTAGGTTTAGATTTAGAGAAGATTATGATGATTTTAATTTGATTTGTGTCGGTTAATTTAATCAAAGTTTGATAGTTTTATTTGAGTTACGTTGGTTAATTCAATTTTTTTTATTGACTTAAGTTTTTCATTTTTTTCATTTTTGTATTTAATAAATTTTATTAATTTAAATGTTAATAGATATATTATGTAGATATATAAATAAAGAGGTTGTGAAATGATATATGAAAGTTATGATGTATGGAACAAAACTAATATTGTAAGAATGCATATAGACAAATTTAAGGGCTGGTGTAAATATTTTTAAAAATGATTTAACACATAATTTTAAAAGTTATTTAAGGTTAGAGATATAGATGAAGAGAATGTGAAATGATACATGAAAACTATAAAGCATTTTGCTTAAAACTAATATTGTGAAAATGTACATAGATAAAGTGAGAGGCTAATGTAAATATTTTTAAAAGTTATTCAGCATATAACTTTAAAAATGATTTAAAGCTATAAATATAGATGAAGAGGTTGTGAAATGATATATGAAACTTATGAAGCATTGCAAATAACTAATATTGTGAGAATGCACATAGATAAGGTTAAGGTTAAGGCCATTGTAAATAATTTTAAAAGTTATTTTGAAATATAGATGAAGAAGATGTGAAATGATATATGAATGTTATGAAGCATTGCACAAAATTAATATTTTGAGAATATATATAGATAAAATTAGGGGTTAGTGTAAATATTTTGAGAATATATATAGATAAAATTAGGGGTTAGAGTAAATATTTTTTAATATTCTCACATAGATAAAGTTAAGCGCTAGTGTAAATACTTTTAAATATTTTCATATAGATAAAGTTATGAGTAAGCAAATAACTTTAAAAGTTATTTAGGGCTAGTATATATATATATATATATATATATATATATATATATATATATATATATATATATATATATATATATATACACACACACACAAACACACACGATGGATGCATTATTTTTAAAAATTATTTAGGATATTATAATTTATTTATTTCAATTATATGTTTATCAATAATAATTTTAATATTTATATTGAAATTAAATTTTTAATTTAATAAATATGTTTTGTTTTTTGTTTTTTTTTCTACTAGAGGAATCAACAATGGCGGTGGTATCGTACTTGCGTTACACGGGGTCGAATCCCATCAGCTACCTCTATAACCTCTAGGAGGGTCCGCCCAGCCCGCCTTGACCTTCCCTTGAATATTCTTGTGATTTGAACTTGCAACCTGCATAGCTGCATGAACGACTTAGTAGATCGTTCGCTTGCCATTAGACCAAATCCCTGTGGACAATTTAATAAATATGTTATTATAATGTAATTTAAAAATTTAGAAAATATTAAATTTTTTATTTTATTTTAAAAATCAAATTAATATACAATTTTTGTTATTCTAATAAGAAACACTTTATTGTTTGATTAGTATTGGGAATTATATTCTTTAGCAATGTAGGGAGTAATAAACAAAATAATGTAGAAATAGAAGAGTATCAACCTATTACATTAATTATTAACCATATGGATAATCAATGTATTAAAAAAATTTTGTAGTTAAGAAATGACTTTTAGTATAAGAAAACCAAGAAAAGTAATGTCAAAAACACCCTCTGTAATAATAATGATATTAGTGTAGATATCTTAACTTCTGAATCTATCAAACACATAGAAAGATCCAAAGAAATGTAAACCTCCTTTAAAATAGAAAACTTAAAAAAAAATATTTGCACCTCAAACATAATGCAATGATAATCATATACTATAGTGGCATTTTTTGAACATTGAATCTTGCTGAAAGTCCACTATGTAAAAATTCTCATTGTAGATTAACCTGATAATGCAACATACTAAAGCAAAATACTTTAATCTACTTCTACAATCAAACATGCGGAAGCTTACTAGATTTGAGCAAGATCAAGTAGAATACATATAACTAGAAGAAGAATCAATACACATGAAACACAAAAAATACTCAGAGGAAAGCCTCAACTAAAAACCTCGCTATATGTATTATCATACAAGTGGAAATATCTCAAGATTACACAAAGCTTTAGCTCACAAGCTATCCAGCTTTTAGTACAATCCCTCACTACTGCTCATAGACAGAATAGGCAACACATATGCCTTCCTTCAGTCCTCCAAGCCTCCTATTTCCTTGCGCAGTTTCTCCTGGGTCCTCTAGCTGCAACCTGTGTGAATAATCCTCTCACACACAACACTGACCTCTGAAATAACTGCGCAATCCAAAAGGAGATAATTCCTTCTGCATGGATGAGTTTCCTTTATAGGAAAATTCCTCCAACTGATAGTACACCGTCCATTCCTTTAATTTCAACTGGGTCTTTCTCTGAACTGACATGCATTGGTTATTTATGAGAGAATATTCAATTATCTGGAGAACACTAGTTGCATGCATGCATGCTTTAACTAACTAAACTCACAATTAGTTCCTCCAACTGTTTGGAACTAATTTAACTGGACTTAACTTAGTTAACTGAGTTAACTAATTACAACTTAAATACAACTCAACCTTATCTCCTTATTTAGGGGATAACTTCCTCAATCAAAGGGATAATTGTTGCATGTCTTCACAAAGACTTCATGTTTGATTTTCTCCAACTAATTAACTCAAGATGAATTAATTAATTATTTTAAAAACAACTATTAAGATCAAATTCGAATTTTAATTCTCAATTTTAATTTAGGGACTAATTAAAATTGGAATCTATCTTGAAATGCTATTTATAGCAATGTTATTTTTAGTATTTCTATTTTTTCATTCCTTGTTACTATTTTCCACACTGGTACCTGAAATGCTATTTATAGAAATGATATTTATAGCATTTCTTGTTGCTATTTTCAACACTCCCTCTCAACAAGAAAGACATTCAACTTGAACCCAATCCTGAACCTTTGGAATGTTTTGCATGTAACACTTCTCTCAAGTGTTGTTGCTTCAGCAACTCCAGAAAGAAAAGATATCCAACTTGAATCAGAATGATGCCTTTGCCATCAAAGTCTCTGACTGCTATTGCCTCTATCGACTGAAAACTCTGCACCTCTGTGCCCTTTAGTTTCTGATTTCTCTAGCGTATGTCACTTTGATCTCTGATTGCATCAATCACACTAATTCCTCCCGCTACATCCGTGCTGCTGCTGGTCCTATCTCCCAACACTGCATTTGCACTACACCTCCTCTCATCATGTTGCGTCGTGCTGCCCACTGCTGCACTGCAACTTAGTTATTGAGAAGTAAGTAACTGATCTCCCAACTGACCTCCTTGTTGGGCTAGAAACACCCTCTGATGCTGAAGCTCTCTCTGAAATTGACAAGTGCTCCCTCTCTGACCTTTGCGCTACCGCAACAAGCATATTGCATTGTCGCACACCTCTTTGTAACATCCCACACTAGTGCAACACTCTTGTGTCTCTCGCATTACTGCAGCCTGCTAACTCTGCGCTGTCTTGGGACTCTTGCACTGCAGCTCTCTCTGCCGCTCCATCTGCATTCATCTATACCCACTTAGCTAGTCCTGCTACTCCTCGTCAGGACTCCCGTAGCAAGATCTAATCAAAGAGGTTGGGTACCTCAAAGATCCTACCCCTATTTCAGCCTTCTTAGGACCATCACTTCACATTGCCTTACCTCACACCTGGAGGTATGGATGCATGTGATCCCTTTGCCCACTTGACTCGAAATTTCCCCCTACTGGAGGTCTTTGCATGATTGGATGTCTCCAATCGATCTCCTCTCGACTTCTCCACTTGTGGTTGCTCCACAACCTCCTGAAGGTGCTTCACCAATTGTGGCTCTTCCACAATTGTTTGAGACTTCTTCTGGCGCTGCATGTTGAGAGGTAATGTACTCTCCCTCTCAACCACAAAGTATCCAACATTTGCCTTGCTCCTCAAGGCTTTGCATGCATCTTGAACCTCAAGATCATACAAGTTCTTGGCTAGCACACCAATTTGTTTCATCTTTCCCGCCGTCACGAAATTTTCTAGAAAAAGCGCTGATTTTAAATCAGTGATATCTCCCTCATCTGAACTCGATTCAGCCGATTTTTTTTTTGAATTTGGGTATTTTTCCACAAGGAATCCGAATCTACTATTTGTTTCTAAAAATTTTGCACAAAAAATTTCAAATATTCTCTGCAAACTCGTGGCTCTTTTTTTTTTTGGTTGTAACTTCGAATTCTATTCTTCGTATACTGTTCACTGCTCTGATAAACTCAGCTTTGATACCATGTAGAAATTCTCACTATAGATTAACTTGATAATGCAATATACTAAAGCAAAATACTTTAATCTACTTCTACAATCAAACTTGCGGAAACTTAATAGATTTGAGTAAGATCAAGTAGAACACATATAACCAGAAGAAGAATCAATACACATGAAACACAAAAAATACTCAAGGGAAACGCTCAACTAAAAATCCCGCTATATGTATTATCATACAAATGGAAATATCTCAAGATTACACAAAGCTTTAGCTCACAATCTATTCAAATTTCAATACAATCCCTCGCTACTGCTCATAGACAGAATAGACAACACATATGCCTTCCTTCAGTGCTCCAAGCCTCCCATTTCCTTGCACAGTTTCTCCTAGGTCCTCTAGCTGCAACCTGTGTGAATAATCCTCTCACACACAACACTGACCTCTGAAATAATTGTGCAATCCTGAAGGAGATAATTCCTTCTGCATGGATGAGTTTCCTTTATAGGAAAATTCTTCCAACTAATAGTACACTATCCCTTCCTTTAATCTCAATTGGGTCTTTCTCTTAACTGGCATGCATTGGTTATTTATGCGAGAATATTCAGTTATCTGGAGAACACTAGTTGCATGCATGCATGTATTAACTGATTGAACTCACAATTAGTTCCTCCAACTGTTTGGAACTAATTTAACTGGACTTAACTCAATGAACTGAGCTAACTAATTACAACTCAAATACAACTCATCTTTATCTCCTTAATTAAGGGATAACTTTCTCAATCAAAGGGATAATTGTTGCATGTCTTCACACAGACTTTATGTTTGATTTTCTCCAACTAATTAACTTAAGATGAATTAATTAATTATTTTACAAACAACTGCTAAGATCAAATTCGAATTTTAATTCTCAATTTTAATTTAGGGACTAATTAAAATCGGAATCTATCACGAAATGCTATTTATAGCAATGCTATTTTTTCATTCCTTGTTGCTATTTTCCACACTGGTACTTGAAATGTTATCTATAGCAATGCTATTTATAGCATTTCTTGTTGCTATTTTCAAAACACTATGTTCAGAAATAAGCATCACTTCCACCCAAACTCGGGCCAACGTTCGTGAAGTAAGCCCTATGTTATTTGAATGTATTTCCTTTATACATGCGGGGGTGCTTCTCATCAATCAATCCCTGAGGATCACAAATTTAGCTTCGTTCGACATAAACATAAAGAACGCAATCGACAACCTCGGTTTACATCCTCCATACAACAGGTGGTGCTTTGTGCTACGATATATGAAATTACTCCACATCTTCCATTTACAAAAAGAATTCAATTATTTATTTTACTTCTGCAACATAATCATAATTTCTAAAGAAACATGTGTTGCAATGTTTGACTAGTAGAGAGTCACTTATTTTAACAACAAAGGATCCAAGCAAGGGCTTTGTATAAACCCACTCTTTTCCTTTGCTCAGATTTGAAGACCACACACATCATCTTGGTACATGATCTCTGGCTTCCTTTTCCATGCTTTCTTTAGTTGTTTGTTCAATCTAAACTGCTTCTTCCTTCTGTGTATCAGAATCTCCCATAAACTGGTCCTAGAGGCCGCTAGCTTGTTGTTCTTCATTAGTTTCTAAAGGGAGGGGATCGTAAAGTCCATAAACTTATTTCAGAACTCCAACGGTTGCCAATTCTGCTTTGAGATCGGTGCCATCCACCTTAATTGTCAATGTGTCTACCGTCTTTGCCAGCGTGGTCACCATACATATGTAATATCCTACAACAAAATCTAACTACTCAAAGTGAACGCCAAAGCCTTGCTATTCTCGTAGCAATAACACAAATATATAATAAATCCTTTCATGTGATCACAAAGCCACTTGGCATCATCATTGCAGTTTGCAGTTTGTCATCAAAGATTCTTTGATTTATTAAGGGAGAAGAGACTTTGAAGGCAGGTCAGAATTCAACGTATTATTTAAGGGAGGTTTATCTAAGGGAGGTTTAGGGACAGAGACCATGAAGACACGTAATTAAACTTCATGATATATATATAGCATAGCATTGTTTTTTATTTTGTTTCCTTTACACTTAGTAATGTTTCGTAACTACTCGCGATATTGTTAAATAAAGTTTAATCTAATAAGTAGAAATAACTTACATTACTATCAAATGGAGGTTTATTGTACTAAGTAGAAATAGTTTACATTACTAAAGAAAAGTAAGGGGTTTAAAAGTATGAGCTGGTTTTTTTTTTTTTCCCTTCATGGTTAATAGTTTTTATCAATTTTGAGTTGTGTTGGTTATTCCCAATTTTAAAGAGCTAAATTTTTTTGTTTTTAATTTTTTTATTTTAATGAGAAATTTCTTTACAATATATAAAAAATATGTAAATATTAAAATACTTCAGGCTTAAATTTTATGGGAAGAGGTTGGGAATGGAAGTCATTTTTAAGGGAATCTAATTATCCTAAGGGGTGTTCAAGCTCCACCAAATTTAGCAGCATCTTGTTTGTGAACAAGTCATTCTATTATCAAACATTGGAGCGGGCATAGGCTCAACCCAAATATGAAATTAAGAAAAAAAACAAACAAATTACTTGAGGAAGATTAAAAATCACTTATTACATTGAAATCATCAACCATAGAGAGAATTTCCGTATAAAAAATCTTTGTTATAGGTATATTAAAAAAAATGTTGTAGTTAAGCCTTCACTGTAACAATATCAAGAAAATTAATGCCAAAGATACACTCTATAATTATATTAGTGTAGATGAATCTTAACCATGGATCTATCAAACACAAAAAAAGAGAAAAATGAACATGAATTTAAACCTTCTTTAAAATGCGAAAAAAATGAACATAAATTTAAACCTTCTTTAAAATGCAAAAACTTTAGAAAGTTTTAAATCTGAATCATAATGCAATCATAATAATCCTATACTATTACTATAGTGACATTTTTTGAGCATTGAATGTCGTTCAAAGTCCATTATATTCGGAAATAAGCATCACTTCCGCCTAAACTTGGCCCAACATTCTTGAAGTACGCCCTCAGCTCTTTGAATGTAAATGCTCTATACACACGGGGGCTTTTGTCATCAATCAATTCTTGAGGAGCACAAATTTCAGCTTCGTCTTGCACAAACATAAATAAGGCAATCGACAACCTCCTCACTTTACATCCTCCATACACCACGCGGTGTTCTGCGCTACGGTATCTGCAATTACTCCACATCTGCCATTTACAAACATCATTCAATTATATTTTGTTCTACTTCTAAAACATATTTCTAATTTCCAAAGAAAGATGTGTTGCAGTGTTTGACCTGTAGACAGTCGCCAATATTAACAGCAAAGGATCCACGCAAGGGCTTTGTATTAACCCACTCTCCTTCCTTTGTTCGGATCTGAAGACCACCCACATCATCTTGGTACAAAATAGTAAGGCACCCAATGTCTGTATGAGCTTCAGAGAATATTTGATGATCCTCAGTTGTTGCTTCCGGGTTTTTGTTATTATGATAGAAATTCATGCGGATTTGGGATTCACAATTTTCGAAGGGGGTTGATCTATAGTGTTTAGAGACATCCCCACCCAAACTGGAAATAATGAGTTTTAGGATCTCACGTGACAACTCCCTCAACTCGCTTTTATATTCTTGGATATGTTCGCTTCATCATAACAAATTATCAGAGAAAATGAACAAAATAAATCACCAGCTCAATAAAACAACCCAATTATTTAGATTAGATGTTTCTAGAATCTTCATCATGTCTAATATATTACTTTAATCCGATCTATCTATCTAAAACCCTGTAAAACTCCTCCCTATAATTAATAAATTAACGCTGAAATAAATTTATCCAAATTAAAATGAAACTATATTAATATCATATAATAGACTATATATAGCCATCAAAATTACATAATTTGAAAAAAAGAAAGAAAGGAAAATCAGTGTTTCAAAAACCTACCAAAATCTATGATTTCCTTGGGGCCACAACTTGGAAGAGACTTGATGGAGTATATGGTCATTGGGAATAATCATGCTCTCAGGTGCCGATTCTTTTCCCATGGGACGTATCTCCGGCTGGATATAACCAGTAAAGAAAGTTGGTAAAATGGCCTTTTCTTTGATATCAGTGGGCAGTGAAAACATATCCCGAGCAATGGAATCTACTGTTCCAATAAGAGTTGGGTTGATTCCATGGTTGATCACATGGAAGAACCCCCATTGTTGGCAAGCGTCCCTCAATTTTTGAAGCTCTTCATCGCTTCTCCTCACTTGCTGCTCATTGCTTTCTGCTTTGGACTTCCAATGAAGGGCCGCAAGATCGATAACGGGGAGATCTAATTCCATGCTTCAAAATTAGATTTGGGTTCACAACAAACGAAGGATTGAAGCGTTGAACAACTGATTTAAAGGAATGAAACACATGAATAGATCCGCATTCAGTTACCATGGAGAAAATATTTTATTTACAAATGAATAGATCCGCATTCAGTTACCATGGAGAAAATGTTTTATTTACAAATGAATAGATCCGCATTCAGTTACAAATGAATAGATCCGCATTCAATTACCATGAAGAAATTAAAAATTAAACGAGTTGTCTTTTATTTTTTTATATAATAATTTATATCAAAATATTTTCTTTTAATTAAAAAAAAAAATACAAGTGGCTACGGATTTGAATATGCATGGACCTCTGTCTAAAAAATTATTAACTTCCTCGATTCGGAACTCCATTATATTCAATGGCCTTGAACTTTTAAATCTAATTTGAATATCTGTGTGCCAAATATTTAAGTTGCTAAGTAAGATTAGTTCAGATTTATTTTAATTTTGGTTTATTAAGATATAAAATGTGAAGAAATATTTATATCTAGAAGATTTGATTTTCTTTATTAATATTTTTTAATTGTTCAAAATGTAATTTTTTTTAATTCAAAATTTCAATAAAAGTTTATATCTAAAAGATTTTATTCTTCTTTATTAATATTTTTTAATTGTTCAAAATGTAATTTTTTTTAATTCAAAATTTCAATAAAAATTTATATCTAAAAGATTTTATTCCTCTTTATTAATATTTTTTAATCTTTCAAAATGTAAAGTCTTTTTGAATATAAAATTTAAAGAAAAATTTGGTTTTGATGATAAACCACACTTGTTGGTTCGAAACACTTAGGCCAAAAATTTCTCCTATGTGATTTCTATAGAAAGACTTTGCTTAATTCATTATGGATCACTGAAGCTTGAAAACGAAAATTTATATGTAAAAATATTTGATTCCTCTTTACTAATATTTATTACGCACCTTTCTATATATCTGTTATATCTCTATATATAGACACATTTAAAATGTTAATAATTTACATATCGCTCACAATGGAAAGTGAAAAAAAAAAAAAAAAACTTTTAATTTAAATTATATTTATTTTTTCATGTACTATCATCCATATTATTTTTAGATGTCATTTCTTTTTACATTATATAATATGCATCTTAAGCTATTATCTCTAACAAATGACTACTTTATATCTTTAAATATAATTATAATATGATGAAATTACAAATATAATATTTTTTAGTTATAAAATAATAATAATAATAATTTAATTTTTCAAAGTGTAAACCATTTTTTATAGCGTAAAATTTAAAAAATGTTTGCACCTCAAGATATTTGATTATTTTGGTTGCTTATAGATCTAGGGTTAAGATGCATTTATAACGGTTCTCTATGTGTGTGTGTGTGAATCGTGTATAAACTCCACGCTGAGCATATATAATATATACATAGCTGACATTGAAATATTTTTTTGTTTCTCTATGTGTGTGTGTGAATCATGTATAAACTCCATGCCGAGCATATATAATATATACATAGCTGACATTGAAATATCTTTTTGTTATTAATATATTTTAAGTACCCCCTGGATGCGGGTGTTAATTAAGGCGATTATGTTGATGAGACGGGGCGACGGTGGGCGGGGCAGCCACATGGCCCTCTGCAACCATCCCAAGATCAACATGAATGATATTCATGGCACCTCGTAGGTGGCATTTAATGCTTGCTCTAGTCGAGGCAAGGCCATTACCTGCATAACCATGGAGCCGGAGAACATTCCTGTCATTCTGCCCCTGTTTCACTGTGCATGCCCTCCGCAGGCGGGAGAGCCGACTGAGCGAACCAGCATTGGGCGCAAATGCTGGATTGTATGTTGTCTTGATCTCGGTAATGGCTTCCACCATTCCTATACAAACCTTTGCAATTCGGCTCTTATCCTCCAGCACTCAGTAACCTCCGCGCAAAGTTCTTCTATTAATCCTTCTTCTGCTCCCCTTGACTCTTTAACTACTCCTATTTCCACCATGGTCCGCCTTCGAATGCGTAACCAACGTGGTGGCACGCGAGGTGGAAGCTCTCGCACCCCTGCTCTGCATAGCCATAATTCAGCTTCCCCTGCCTCCTCTGTCGAAAATCCCCACCAATATAGTCTTGCAGGTCAGTATCTGAATACCAGAAGTGGCAGAGGCAGAGGCAGAGTTGACCTCCACTGCTCAAGACGTGAAGAGGTGGCAGCTCACAACCTCTGCCTCCGCATCAGGCTCCTCGCACGACGCAGTTTCGGTTTCGTAGCTCTTTGAATTGCCCGGTTATTGTTGCCACTGTCTCCATCTCCATTACAAAAGAGACTGAGCAGCACATTCCCATGACCATTTCCATGGAGGAGACACACATAGATGGCCCAAGCAGGAACAGGGGCAACAACGACGAGCAGGAAGGTAATGGATGTCGGAATAGAAGGCATGGTAAAGCCATTGCTGGCAATTTGCATGATGAGTTGGGCGTTCAAAGCGACACGCAGGTTGTGGAGAGATGTCTGGATGACACGTCAAGCCCACAGGTTGAGGCCGAAAGCAGGGAGGAAGGACATAAGGCAGCGGGACGTGGTGAGGCGGACAACCCGGATGACTGGGCTTGTCCAATTGTGGAGGAACCTGCTCCGGAAGACTTTGCGACACGTGTCACGTCTGCTGGGTGGCATTTCTTTTAGTTCTTGGTCTAGTTCTATCCAATCTTTTGTGTCCTCAGGGTAATCTGTTAGTTGGTTAGTCTAGTCAGGATAATCTGTTGTTTTCTAGCTAGTTTTTTTATGTTGGTTTTGATCGGTTGGTCTCGTCAGGAAAACTGTGGGTTAATTCTGGTTGTATTTTGGACATATTTTCTTTTGGACTGGTTTCCCCTTTGTTGGGGCAGTCTCAAACAACTTTCATGGCTGCATGTTGATTAAGGCCGAGTCCCTTTATGGACAGGAAACTCTGTAACTAATTTTTGTATCATATCAATAGATTAACTTTACTTAGAAATATATATATATATATTTTAAGTACATGTCTCTATTACAGTAACATGTCTCTCTCTCTATACATCTCGTTACTTTAACACCAACTTTTTGATCTGTTGATAGAGATCAAATCTCTTGAGGTGAAAGCCACTTTTAGAGTGCAAAACTTAAGAGATGTTTGCATCTCAATAGATTTGGTCCCTCTAGGTGCTTGATAAATTTAGGGTTAAGATGAATCTATGTTGGTTTTTTTTATATATATTTGTGTACGAGTCACGAATCATTTCTATGCTGAAATGGAAGGAACTACACATCTCCATCATTTTCAATTTATATATATAAAATATGTATGGTTTGTATAAGAAGCATTGAAATATTTTATATATGGCCTACATTGTCCACATTAAATTACTCTATGCTATTAATATATTTTTAAATAAAAATCTCCCTCATGTTGGGAAGTCTCTCCATATGTATAATACTGAAATATTTTATTTAACCATGCATACTAAAATATTTATTTATTAGCAATATTAGATTTTTCTTTTAGCATCAATATATTTAAATGCCACATATAAACTTCATATTAAGAATTGAATGAATTTCACATGATGTTAATATCGAAATATTTTACTTCACATCGATATTCAAATTTTTTATGCAAGGCTTACATTGAGATATTGTTAAAACTAAAAGAATTATAAATATTCCCCATACTTGAAAATATAATTTTTTCTTTCTTCTTTTTTCAATTAATTTCATCTCTCTATATAAAATTGTTATAATTTTTTGTTATTTAGTATGGGCATCCAAATATTTTATTTATGGGTGGTACTAAAATATTTTTTTTTTAGTATTATTATTTTTTAAATACCACTTGTCAACTCTATCTTAACACAAAATGAATTATACATTAATGTAGAAGTTTTGATGGAAATTGCAACTGCTCAAGATTTCAACTGAAAAGAAAGAGACGCAATTCTATTCTACTGATTCGCAGAATGGAAATCACAATTTAGAACAACATGCATAGGCATGCAACAAGTAAAACCACAAGTACATAGTGATTTCTAGGGGAACCCAACTGGGAAAAACCCCCAAGCCTCTTTGCATTGGTCAGTTGAATAGAGAAACTATTACAATTGCTTGCTCCAACTCCTAGCACAACCTACACAAAAATTATTGTTCTCTCTGTTGAATGAGAAACTCTGGCCAAGACTTAGCCATTTATCTACTCATCTAGCCTCATATTCCCTTGCACAATTCCTGAGCAAATTAGCTGCTAAAAGATAGGAATTTCCTCCTATTTTCTTACGCAATTCTAAAGGATTGATATTTTGAATGCATGCAATAATTGTAAACTCAAATTAATATACAACACATGTTACACTGGCCTTATCATCTCCATTTCAGATAAGGAATTCAAATTCCATGCATGCATTAGCTATTATGGGTTCATTGATCAGTTAATTGATAGATCTTTGAGTTAGATTGTTTTCCCACTACACAATTGACCTTTAGCTAACTCTATCAATAGTTAGAGGTCAGTTAACTGGATACAACTGAAAATAACTTAACTAGATTGCTAAATTTTAGCAATCAACACATGCATAACTAAACTCCAAGCCCCTAACTCAAATTTACTGAGCTTACTAAGTGACAAGAGTCATGTCACACTAGTTAACTACCTCCAAGTTGTCTTGTTGATTTGGAATTTCGATTTACTCAATTTGACTAAGGATAAAGTCAAATTGACCATTTCTTACCACATTTTTTAACACTCCCTCTTAGTAAGAAATATATTTTTCACCACCCCTATCTTGCACCTATGGAATTCTAATTTACCTCATGAAAATGCGTTTGTCAAGATGTCAGAATCTCCCTCCTCAGTTGGAATGTACCGTAGCAACATAATTCTCCTATACACACAGTCCGACAAATGATGATACTAGATATCATTGTGCTTGGACTTGTCATGAAATTCTAGATTCTCATAGAGCTTAATGCAAATATAATTATCACAATATATCACTATTAGATCCATCTCATGACTAAAAAGACCCACTAGTATTTTCCTCATCCATATGGCCTCACATGTTTCTTGATTTACAACCATTTATTTAGCCTCTTCTGAGTTGAGTGCCACAGAACTCTGCTTCTTGATGTACTAGGAAATAGCTGCAGACCCAAAACTGAAAATGGAACCTAAAGTAATTTTCTTATCTGATGGAATCCCTTCCCAATCTGCATCGGTGAAGCCTTGGAGCTTCACTCCCTCTGTTCTCTTGTACCATAATCCATACTGCGTAATGCCTTTGAGGTACCATAACACATGCTTTGACACCTTCCAATTCAGCTTGGTAGGCCTCACCATATCTTGACTATTGGTTTAATGCATAACACATTTCGAGTCTTGTGTTCACAAGATACATCAAAGACCCCACAAGCTACTTGTAAATGGTAACATCAACCTCTTCACCTGAAGTGGAATTCTCCTTCCTCCAGTTTGTAGCTAGAGGTGTGTCCATGGGCTTCCAATTATCCATGTTAAATCTCTAAATTATTTCAAATTCATACTTCCCCTGAGACACAAATAATTCACCATCACCTTGCCTTACTTCCACCACAAGGAAGTAATGCATTAATCTCATGTCTTTCATCTCAAATTCCCTTGAAAGATCCTATTTGCAAGAGCAGATCAGCTACTCATCACCTCTCAATATTAAATCATCAACATACAAAACAAGAATAAACAACTTACCATCTACCACAATGTGATAGAGATTTTCATTTTCTTCAATTTTTGTGAAGCCTAATAAACTAAGAGAACTGTCGACCCGAGTGTACCATACTTGAGGCACTTGTTTAAGACCATACAATGATCTCCTGAGTCTGCTCACATGTGTCTCTTGATCATATGTTTGAAATCCTTCTAGCTTCTCTATGTAAATTTGATCCTCAACAACACCGTTGAGAAAGGTGATCTTCACATCCATTTGGTGGATTTTCCACCCCATCTGTGCAACCAATGCTAGAATGGATCTAATTGAGAAATATTTTGCAAGTGGTGAAAATTTTTCCTCATACTCCACTCCCTCTACTTGAGAGAATCCTTTGGTCACAAATCTGGACTTGTACTTCTTGATGCTCCCATTAGTTGCATGCTTCACTTTGTAGATCCATCTAGAACCAAACAATGATTTCCCTTTTGGTCTCGGCACCACCTCCCATACACTATTATTCATGATGGATTTGTATTCTTCCACAACGGCCTCAACCCAAATAGGTTGAGAAACTGCTTCCTCAAATGAAGATGCCTCTGTCTCAACGAGCTCTGTCATGAGAGCCATCTACCCAGTGTACCTATCAGGTGACCTCCTATGCTTGTGCTATGATGTAGGGGCTCGCACATTCTCCCTGGCATCCGGAAACAATATATCAGTTTCTCTGGTTTTGTTTCTCCTCACTTTGGAAGATTCCGGTTGAATGGTGCCTCCACTTTGCCTCTTGTCTGCTCCACTACATGTGGGTTCTCCATAACATTTTGAACCTCATCCCGAGGATCCCCATTTGGAGCTAGTAGATCTTGCTCTGGTGGGATACCTAACTCTCATTCTAGAGATAATATCATAGCCTTATCCTCATCGAAATTGACTTCTATCCTCATACTTGTCATTCATAGTGAAGTTAAATACACCTGGTAATTGTGTGGAGTTTCGATGTCTCCTACAAAAAATCCCAACTTTGTTGTAAGCTAAAGTTTCTTTATCAAATCCTTGGAGACATGACAATAAATTGAAGATCCAAAAATTCTGAAATGAGACACATGAGTCCTTCTCCCAGGGAAAGCTTCCTCTGGTGTGATCATTCCAAGTATTCTATGAGGACTTTGATTCTACAAGTAGACTGATGTGTTGCATGCTTCTACCCATAGATGTAATGGCATCCCCTAATCATGCAACATGGTTCTCTCTACTCTGGCTATTCTCTTGTTCTTCCTCTCAGCTACCCCATTCTGATGTGTGTTATTGGGTGTTATCAGTTCTCTTCGAATACCTTCTTTGGAACATAAATACTTGAAGGAATCCGAAACAAATTCACCTAAATTGTCGCTCCTAAGAGACTTCACCTTCCTCCCAATCTCCTTCTCAAATAATGCATTGAATTCAATAAAGTTTGAGAAAACTTCATCCTTATTTTGCATGAAGAAGATCCAAAGTTTTCTACAGAAATCTTCAATAAAAATAACACAGTACTTATGTTTTGGTATGGAGGCTGTAGAAAAAGGTCCACAAACATGATAGTGGACTCGCTGCAAGATTACATCTGCTCTGCTATCTCACCCATGGAATGTGGATTTGACATATTTCCCCAATGCACAACCCTTGCCGATATTATGTTGTTTAAGGGAGCCTTTAGCGAGACCGATGGTAATTTTCTACATGATTTTTAAGTAACCATGGTGTAGATGACCCAATATCCTATGCCAAAGTTCTCAAACATCTCAAATCTGCACCTTTTCTGCCTTTCTGCTCAATGCAACACATTCTCGCACCTCAAGTTTGTATAATGTATTGACTCGAAATCCAATTTGCGTCACTCACCCAGTAGCTATGTGTCTCAGGAAGGATTTCCCTTTACTAAAAATAACATCATATACTGCTAGAGAGATCAAGTTCTTCTTTAGCCCAGGTACAAGCATAACATCTTTGAGGTGAAGAGGGGATTCTTTCTCCCTCTCAAAGGTGAGAGTACCAATTCCTGTAGCACTGTACTTCCCATCATCCCCTAATTTGATACGCATATGGAGATCCTTCTCCTCTAGGCTGCTAAAAACCCCCTTGCACCCTATCATATGGAACAAGGCACCAAAATCAGGGTACCACACACTCCCCATGGTAGTTGTGACCATGCATACTACTAGGGTGAAGTCTAACTTGAACTTTGATGCCAGTGCTTCACCTCCTATTCCTCCTAAAGTCTTCTTGGTAGACTTCTTGTGCGGACATTTTTTTGCGTAGTGCCCATATTTGTGGCAGTGGAATATTTTTATCTTGCTCAAGTATTTCTTCTTGCTATTATTTTGTCAGGATTTAGGTTTTATTTGGGTCTTCTTTCCTTTTCCCTTCTTCCCATTTCCAACCAAGGAAAAAATCTCTTCTTCCTTTGCTTTGGATGATTTTCCATCACTAGTATTTCTCCTGAACTGTTCCTCAACCAAATGAGACCACAACCTTTCCCAATTCAATAATTTTTCCTTTCCATTCATAGAGTCTTGGTAGTTGTCCCGGGATTTTGGAAGGCCTAGAAGAGCTAGGCTCACCATGTCATCTTCTGCAACTTTCACCTCAACCCCTCTAAGCTCATCTCAAACTTGTGTAAACCTAAAGAGATATTTTGGAATAATATCATTTTTCTACATCCTAATGTTTCAAAATTTGTCTTTAAAGACCAATTTTCTATGGTCATTTCTATTTTAGAATAGCTCATCCAATGTCTTCCACATAGAAAATGGTGTCTCTTTGCCATAGATATTTGAGACCATATGGTCTCTCACACCTTCCAAAATAATTCCCCTAGCCTTTGCAAGATTCTTCTTCCACTTGGTTAACTATTGTGCATATGAATATGGAGGTTTTGCAATATCAATTTTAACATATTCTAACACACCATTATCATCAGGAACTGCTTCCATTTTATCCTTCCAGGCTATGAAATTTGAGCTACCCTCAAGGGTATACTCCAATCTTAGTTTGTTGAAAGACATTCTCCTGATCTTAAAGAAAAGCTATTGCATTGAAGCTGCAAATTCAAAAATCATGAGGGAGAAGTTCAAAATATTGGTTCTAATGTGATTTCAGGGCTCTAATACCATGTATAAATTTTGATATAAATTTAGTCTAATCAATATTTCAACTGAAAAATAAGAGACACAATTCTACTCTACTAATCTGTGGAATGGAAATCATAATTTAGAACAACATGCATAAACATGCAAAAAGAGAAACCACAAGTACATAGTGATTTCTAGGGGAAGCCAACTGGGATAAACCCCTCAAGCCTTTTTGCATTAATCGATTAAATAGAGAAACTATTAAAATTTCCCGCTCCAACTCTGAGCACAACCTGCAAAATAATAATTGTTCTCTCTGCTGAATGAGGAGCTCTGGACAACACTTAACCAATTATCTACTCATTTAGACTCTTATTTCCTTTTCGAATTCCTGAGGAAATTAGTTGCTAAAAGATAGGAATTTCCTCCTTTTTTTCTTGCGCAATTTCCAAGGATTGATCTCTTGACTGCATGTAACAACTGTACACTCAAACTAGTATACAACTAATGTTACACTAGCCTTTTCATCTCCACTTCAGTTGAGGAATTCAAATTCCATGCATACATTAGGTATTTTGGGCCAATTGATCAGTTAACTGACAGATCTTTGAGTTAGACTGGTGTTCCATTGCACAAATGACCTTTAGCTAATTCTATTAATAGTTAGAGGTCAGTTAATTGAATACAATTGAAAATAACTGAACTAGATTACTAAATTTTAGCAATCAACACATGCATAACTGAACTCCAAGCCCCTAACTTGATTTTACTGAGCTAACTAAGTGACAAGAGCCATGTGTCACTAGTTAACTACCTCCAAGCTGTCTCGCTGATGTGGAATTTTGATTTACTCAATTTGAGTAAGGATAAAGTCAAATTGAGCATTTCTTGTTACATTTTATAACAATTTCCTTCACATTAGATTGTAATGTCAACATCAAACTGAGAAAATACAATAAGAGTGAAATTATTGATGTTTTATAATCCTTTTAACTAAAAATTATTGGAGATATTAACTCATACTTGTCTTGTTCTTAATGTGCAATATTCATCATCATTTAAGAATTGCTAATTAGTTGGATTTAGTTCCTAGTTTTAAGTGCGGCTAAGATATTATTTCAACTAACTAGTTAAATTGGCTAAGATAGTCAAGCTATCTCAACTATAGTTTCATGTATAAATTATATGACATTGTGCTAATAATAATAAAATATAATGAACAATAGTTGTATGTACAATATTTTCTAACTTGGTATCAGAGCTAGTAGTTCTAGGTGTGACTCCCTCATGAGAGGTGTAGCACTCCACTCTGGTTTAAATTGAGAAAAATACTTTTAGTTTTACCTTGACTTCTGAAATAGACACTATGGAACACACTTTATTATTTGAGGACATAATATATTGATGGTTTGATTATTAGTATTTCATGTGATGTTGAATTGTGATGTGCTTATCTCAATTGCTAGTCTAGACTATGATGATGGTTATGATATTAGTTGATATAGATGAGTTTCATGTTGTTCATCATTCATATATTTTGAAGACTTATCATTGTGATCACATGTTACTAAAGTTGTTAGCAAACCACCTTAGTGCACATGCACGTGATCAGAGACTAATTATGATTTAGTTATTTGAGAACATTTGATGTTGAAAATTTTAATTTAAATAATGTAATGTTACAAAATAACGATGACATGATAATGGCTCAAAGCATAGACTAAGTGCTTAAATAAACGAGTAACATATGTGTGATGTTGTTATACGCAGTATATTGAATATTAATGGAATGGGTGGGATATCATCCTTGATTCTACCCACTAGAATTTCCCCATTATGGCTTAGACTAAAAGGTATTGGACACCTTCGTTTTGAAGTTTCACTATGCCATGAGGATCGGACCACATATGTGGTAACTTTACTAAGGGGTGTGCATCAAGGTGGACACCTTGGTCCTCATTCATAAATATTCTCAGAATAGAATATGACTATTGAGTTAATGGTGGCCTCCACCATCATGTCAATGTTCCCCACTATTAGTCACAAATATTTGAATGCCAAGTGTTGTGGCATTGAATTGTGTGAGAATTTGTTGGAGGGAACAACTGCCTTGGCACCCTTGTTATTGGGAAAACAGCAATTAGATTGGAATTCAAAATTTACAGACTAAACATTCGAGTTAAAGTGTAAAAAGAAAATAGTGTGGAATCTAAACTTGAATTTAGACGAGACTTGGAAAAAGGGATTATGGATAGATCTCAATCCAATATTAGAGAAACTAAAATGGAGTTAATTAAACTCAATTAAATACTAACTATTCTAAAACATGTAAGGATAATATTCTAAATGAGAAAAGTGACAATAAAATGTTAATTAAAATATAACACTAAAGTGAGGTGGTGTGTGTAGGTTCCTATACCAATAGGAGTCATAATTTTGAATGGCTAAGGTTAAGCCTTGTAATATGTTCATACCTTTGCTTTCTGTAAATGTTTTCCATATTGAAAAATAAAAAATGAAAAGAGGGTATGTCCTAAAAGAAAAATTAAAGGACAAAAAGAGTAAAGAAAAAGGTCCAAAAAAGTGAAAAATATGAACCCCAAAAAACAAAAAGAGACCATGAAAGTGTGCAAGTCTAAAATGCCACTACTATTTACTTTATGCAAAGTAATGATTGTGTTTAGCTTATGGTTCATGCCACAATCCAGGGTAATCAAACTATTTAATCTTGATTATACCATGCTTTAAATTTCATGTCGTTTGTTAGAGTATAAAATCTGGCCAAACAATGTAACCTTGGCAGATAATTAGATAGGTAGAGTAAATAAAAGGAGCTCAATTGTTTAATCTGAGCCCTTGGATGTAATAAGGTTAGATTTAGTAATTTTACTATTGTAATGAAAAATAAAAATATTTGATAAGGGTTTGCTAGCTCAAATGCACCCTAATAAAGTGAAGTAAAAATGGTAGGAAAAGTAGATGGGTAAGTAGGAGAAAGATTGCAGAAGTATGATGATGGATTAGCCAAAAGCATATTTATCATTTTCCATCATATGTTCTATATATGAATGAAAAATTAGGCATGCAAATGGATTTCAAAGTCAATTAATTAACTTCCTCCATTCATTTCACCTTTTACCTAACTAATTTCCCATAATAAAGTTCAAAGTGCTCAAAAACCTTTAAGTCAAAGAGGCTCAGAGCATTTCTCTGACTTTTGGAGGGACCGGACCCTTGGCTCAATGACTTATGGATGTTAAGTACCAAATTCCCCTAAAACATTCATCTCCCTTCATTCCCCCTCATTTCCCTAATAAAACCCCTTTTCCTAAGGTTAAAACACTATTTGCCTAGGGAAAGTAATCACCCCCATGTAAAACCCATTTCCTTCCCAAAAAACCTACTAAAACACTTTGGCCTAAGTTATAATGCATATATGTGAAAAGAAAATAAAACACAGAGAATACATTATGCTTAGCACAATTCATTTCCGCCGTTTTCATATTAACTTCTAACTTTTATATATTAATTCCCATTAATACCCTTTCTTGTATGTATATATTGAATCCCTTATGTTAATAGCCCTAGACCTAGTTTTAACTATAAAACTATGAATTTCACCCAAACCCCAAAAAAATTCATTAACTGATCAATTTGCGATTACGTTAAGTAAATCCTCCATTAATCACCTTGATGACCTAATCACTCTTTAAGCCATCATTAATCCCCGAAACCGATGAAATTAAATGCTCGCCGGGCCCCCCACTGGCCTCCATGCAGTTTCCCCGCCTGATCACCATGCGATCGTCTCCCTCCTCATCCAACGACCCTCATCCATATCGGACCAACCCGATGTCCGTCCCTTATGCGCCCGAAAAATTTGTTCTCCACGAGACCACCTTGGCGACGTGTCAGTCGCTAAGTGGAATCGAGCGTCCCCTCCCAAACACCACCAAGCACCCAAAAGCAGTGTGAAATAAAATGTTTACCACCCTCCCGCTACACGACAAAGTGACCACTGTTCACCCTGTACCTGCCAAAACTAATTTTTCGTGCATAAAAGCCAAAAATCCCCAAATCATCAATTTTCACTAGAATTTCAACTGTAAACCTTTGTATGCATGCACGCCACCTGCAAACGTCGAAGCCATCAACCCATGTCCAATTGCACTCCAAAGATGCCGCAGACCACCCAGACAACCTTGCAGCCTATACAGAACCCCTTCAACCATTTGTAGTTGCCAGCCACCCTGCTCAAAAACATTTCACCCAAGTTCCAGGTATTTAAAGCAACAATTCATCAAACACCCTGTCAATTTCAAAGAAACCAGTGATTGAGTATTCTTAGTTAAGTTTAAAAATTAATTGAAGAAACTCAAGAACTCAAGCCTACTCTGTGCTAAACCACCGTTGCCCTAAAATACTATAAATCACCTCCCCCATACTCAAATCCACAAGAATTGAGAATGGCTGCCCCAATTTCCATGGATGTGAGACCCATCTCTACACCCCACTTAGACCTAGACCACCTCCCTCTGGCTGATAGAGATTTCCAGATAAAAGATACCTCTGTCATAGAGCTCCTTCTCAAAATACACTGCCAAAGTAGGGACAAGTTCCTGAACCATGTTGATGAAATTGGCCTTTGGGAGTCAAATTTTCCCAAGTACCAGTTCCCCCAAGTCCACATCTTTCCTGAAATTGTACATTATTTCCATGCCAACTATGTCCCGAGTCAAAGAGCAGTCATGTCCCCTAACCAGGCCATACTTTTCAGTATCACTGCTGAATCTATAAATGAGATGCTACAACTCCAGCCTGGCCAAAACTTGACTCCCCTCTCAATTGGAGACCTGTTGAACTTATATCCCAAACTCAGCCTTACAAGATTGGACCAATTAATCCAAACCTTCATCATAGAAGAGAAGTATACCCCCAAAGACCCCCCTCCATATGTAGCAACTATATTTTCTCCTTGGGATAGAAATATTGTATCCATGATATCTTGTGTTTTGGGTTACTCCACAAGTGAATGCATTGATGAAATCATCCTAGCTTTCATGTCCATCTACACCCCAAGAAAGCCTCTTGCAACCATTTATGACTTTTCTACATTCATAACTGATAGAATGCATGAGCGATTCATAAGGATGGGGAGTGAAAGGGTTTTCAAGTACTCCTCAGTACTATACCACATGTTCCTCTACTTCCAAGCAGATAAATTCCCACTTACCTTGCAAAAGCTGGACACCAAGCGCCAACCAAGATTAGTCATCTTCTGGACCCCATTGATTCAACAATATTCCTTCCCCTATTCATACAACGAATTCATAGATTCCTTTGTCCATCTGTGATGATCATGCTCAGTGGAACCCCTCCACCAAGAATCATTCTTGAGATTAGGAGAGTCCTTCATTTAAACATCAAAAATCAGGTGGGAGATTGGTAGTTGTACCAAAACCACACTGAAATCAGGATTTATGGCTGCCAGCTTCCCCCATACAAACTACCTAAATACCTCCCAATGAGGTTATTTTCCCTAGAGTACTACAGGCAGATAATAAATTCAGATGAGGTAAACTTTGTTAAAGCCAAAAAGAAAGCAGAGCTCAAGATCAAAGACCAATTGGGTCCCTTTATTTGTAATAGCAGAGAAGCTGGAAAAGAGGAAAACTTGATCCTTCATAGATTAAAATTAAAATAGAGCTTCATATGGAGGTATGATCCCTTAGATTTAATCTGCAAAAGAAGGCAGAAAAAAAAGATGGCTCCCTATATCCATCACCGCATCCCTGAGATAGAAAAGTATGCCAACCAATTGCAATGGGTGGAAAACACTTTAGAGGATAGGGATAATACTGAAGTTGTTGTGGAAAACACATTATTAGATATGGAAAATCAACTTGATGAATTTTCATTTCTACAGGTACCACCTCAGGAAGGGACAATGAACACTCCCCCTATCATGCAGACTCCTCTGAATGAGGATAAAAGTCCCAAAAGGGGCAGGGAGGAAGGGTTTGTTCAGGGATACATGCCTTCAATGTTCAATATGAAAGAGGCCAAAGCAAAAGACCTAGACTCTATAGACACTATGGAACACACTTTATTATTTGAGGACATAATATATTGATGGTTTGATTATTAGTATTTCATGTGATGTTGAATTGTGATGTGCTTATCTCAATTGCTAGTCTAGACTATGCTGATGGTTATGATATTAGTTAATATAGATGAGTTTAATGTTGTTCATCATTCATATATTTTGAAGACTTATCATTGTGATCACATGTTACTAAAAGTTTTTAACAAACCACCTTAGTGCACATGCACGTGATCAAAGACTAATTATGATTTAGTTATTTGAGAACATTCGATGTTGAAAATTTTAATTTAAATAATGTAATGTTACAAAATAGTGATGACATGATAATGGCTCAAAGCATAGACTAAGTGATTAAATAAACGAGTAACATATGTGTGATGTCGTTATACACAGTATATTGAATATTAATGGAATTGGTGGGATATCATCCTTGATTCTACCCACTAGCATTTCCCCATTATGGCTTAGGATAAAAGGTATTGGACACCTTCGTTTTGAAGTTTCACTATGCCATGAGGATTAGACCACATATGTGGTCACTCACAATGTTTTACTAAGGGGTGTGCATCAAGGTGGACACCTTGGTCCTCATTCATAAATATTCTCAGAATAGAATATGACTATTGAGTTAATGGTGGCCTCCACCATCATGTCAATGTTCCCCACTATTAGTCACAAATATTTGAATGCCAAGTGTTGTGGCATTGAATTGTGTGAGAATTTGTTGGAGGGAACAACTACCTTGGCACCCTTGTTATTGGGAAAATAGAAATTAGATTGGAATTCAAAATTTACAGACTAAACATTGGAGTTAAAGTGTAAAAAAAAAATAGTGTGAAATCTAAACTTGAATTTAGACGGGACTTGGAAAAAGGGATTATGGATAGATCTCAATCCAATATTAGAGAAATTAAAATGAAGTTAATTAAACTCAATTAAATATCTAACTATTCTAAAACATGCAAGGATAATATTCTAAATGAGAAATAGTGACAATAAAATGTTAATTAAAATATAACACTAAAGTGAGGTGGTGTGTGTTAGGTTCCTATACCAATAGGAGTCATAATTTTGAATGGCTAAGGTTAAGCCTTGTAAGATGTTCATACCTTTGCTTTCTGCAAATGTTTTCCATATTGAAAAATAAAAAAATGAAAAGAGGGTATGTCCTAAAAGAAAAATTAAAAGACAAAAAGAGTAAAGAAAAATGTCCAAAAAAGTGAAAAATATGAACCCCAAAAAACAAAAAGAGACCATGAAAGTGTGCAAGTCTAAAATGCCACTACTATTTACTTTATGCAAAGTAATGATTGTGTTTATCTTATGGTTCATGCCACAATCCAGGGTAATCAAACTATTTAATATTGATTATACCATGCTTTAAATTTCATGTCGTTTGTTAGAGAATAAAATCTGGCCAAACATTGTAACCTTGGCAGATAATTAGATAGGTAGAGTAAATAAAGGAGTTCAACTGTTTAATCTAAGCCCTTGGATGTAATAAGGTTAGATTTAGTAATTTTACTATTGTAATGAAAAAGAAAAAAATTTGACAAGGGTTTGCTAGCTCAAATGCACCCTAATAAAGTGAAGTAAAAATGGTAGGAAAAGTAGATGGGTAAGTAGGAGAAAGATTGCAGAAGTATGATGATGGATTATACAAAAGCATATTTATCATTTTCCATCATATGTTCTATATATGAATGAAAAATTAGGCATGCAAATGGATTTCAATGTCAATTAATTAACTTCCTCCATTCATTTCACCTTTTACCTAACTAATTTCCCATAATAAAGTTCAAACTGCTCAAAAACCTTTAAGTCAAAAAGGCTCAAAGTATTTCTCTGACTTTTGGAGGGACCAGACCCTCGGCTAAATGACTTATGGATGTTAAGTACCAAATTCCCCTAAAAAATTCATCTCCCTTCATTCCCCCTCATTTCCCTAATAAAACCCCTTTTCCTAAGGTTAAAACACTATTTGCCTAAGGAAAGTAATCACCCCCATGTAAAACCCCTTTCTTTCCCAAAAAACCTACTAAAACACTTTAACCTAAGTTATAATGCATATATGCGAAAAGAAAATAAAACACAGAAAGTACATTATGCTTAGCACAATTCATTTCCGTCGTTTTCAAAGTAACTTCTAACTTTTATATATTAATTCCCATTAATAACCTTTCTCGTATGTATATATTGAATCCCTTACGTTAATAGCCCTAGACCTAGTTTTAACTATAAAACTATGAATTTCACCCAAACCCCAAAAAAATTCATTAACTGATCAATTTGCGATTACGTTAAGTAAATCCTCCATTAATAACCCTGATGGCCTAATCACTCTTTAAGCCATCATTAATCCCCGAAACCGATGAAATTAAATGCCTGTCGGGCCCCCCACTAGCCTCCATGTAGTTTCCCCGCCTAATCATCATGTGATCGTCTCCCTCCTCATCCAATGACCCTCATCCATATCGGACCAACCCGACGTCCGTCCCTTATGCGCCCGAAAAATTTGTTTTCGAGACTGCCCTGGCGACGTGTCAGTTGCAAAGTGGAATCGGGCGTCCCCTCCCAAATACCACCAAGCACCCAAAAGCGGTGCAAAATAAAATGTTTACCGCCCTCCCGCTACACGAAAAAGTGACCATTATTCACCCTGTACCCACCAAAACTAATTTTTCGTGCATAAAAGCCAAAAATCCCCAAATCATCAATTTTCACCGGAATTTCAACTGTAAACCTTTGTATGCATGCACGCCACCTGCAAACGTCGAAGCCATCAACCCATGTCCAATTTCACTACAAAGATGTCACAGACCACCTAGAAAACCTTGCAGCCTATACATAACCCCTTCAACCATTTGTAGTCGCCAGCCACCCTGCTCATAAACATTTCACCCAAGTTCCAGGTATTTAAAGCCACAATTCATCAAACACATTGTCAATTTCAAAGAAACTAGTGATTGAGTATTCTTAGTTAAGTTTAAAAATTAATTGAAGAAAATCAAAAACTCAAGCCTACTTTGTACTAAACCACTGTTGCCCTAAAATACTGTAAATCACCTCCCCCATACTCAAATCCACAAGAATTGAGAATGGTTGCCCCAATTGCCATGGATGTGAGACCCATCTCTACACCCCACTTAGACCCGGACCACCTCCCCCTGGCTGATAGAGATTTCCAGATAAAAGATACCTCTGTCATAGAGCTCCTTCTCAAAATACACTGCCAAAGTAGGGAAAAGTTCTTGAACCATGTTAATGAAATTGACCTTTGGGAGTCAAATTTTCCCAAGTACCAGTTCCCCCAAGTCCACATTTTTCCTGAAATTGTACATCATTTCCATGCCAACTATGTCCCCAGTCAAAGAGCAGTCATGTCCCCTAACCAGGCCATACTTTTCAGTATCACTGTTGAATCTATAAATGAGATGCTACAACTCTAGCCTGGCCAAAACTTGACTCCCCTCTCAATTGGAGACCTGTTGAACTTATATCCCAAACTCAGCCTTACGATATTGGACCAATTAATCCAAACCTTCATCATAGAAGAGAAGTATACCCCCAAAGACCCCCCTCCATATGTAGCAACTATATTTTCTCCTTGGGGTAGAAATATTGTATCCATGATATCTTGTGTTTTGGGTTACTCCACAAGTGAATACATTGATGAAATCATCCTAGCTTTCATGTCCATCTACACCCCAAGAAAGCCTCTTGCAACCATTTATGACTTTTCCACATTCATAGCTGATAGAATGCATGAGAAGTTCATAAGGATGGGGAGTGAAAGGGTTTTCAAGTACTCCTCAGTACTATACCACATGTTCCTATACTTCCAAGCAGATAAATTCCCACTTGCCTTGAAAAATTTGGACACCAAGGGCCAACCAAGATTAGTCATCTTCTGGACCCCATTTATTCAATAATATTCCTCCCCCTATTCATACAATGAATTCATAGATTCCTTTGTCCATCCTGTGATGACCATGCTCAGTGGAACCCCTCCACCAAGAATCAGTCTTGAGATTAGGAGAGTCCTTCATTTAAACATCAATCATCAGGTGGGAGATTGGTACTTTTACCAAAACCACACTGAAATCAGGATTAATGGCTACCAGCTTCCCCCATACAAAGTACCTAAATACCTCCCATTGAGGTTATTTTCCCTGGAGTACTACAGGTAGATAATAAATTCAGATGAAGTAAACTTTGTTAAAGCCAAAAAGAAAGAAAAGCTCAAGATCAAAGACCAATTGGGTCCCTTTATTTGTAATAGCAGAGAATCTGGAAAAGAGGCAGACCTGATCCTTCACGAATTAAAATTAGAATAGAGCTTCATATGGAGGTATGATCCCTTGGATTTCATCTGCAAAAGAAGGCAGAAAAACAAGATGGCTTCCTATATCCATCACCGCATCCCTGAGATAGAAAAGTATGCAAACCAATTGCAATGGGTGGAAAACACTTTAGAGGACAAGGATAATACTGAAGTTGTTGTGGAAAACACATTATTAGATATGGAAAATCAACTTGATGAAAATTCATTTCTACAGGTACCACCTCAGGAAGGGACAATGAGCATTCCCCCTATCATGAAGACTCCTCTAAATGAAGATGAAAGTCCCAAAAGGGGCAGGGAGGAAGGATCAAGTTCAGGGACACATGCCATCAATGTTCAATATGAAAGAGGCCAAAGCAAAAGGCCTAGACTCAATCCTGTGTTAGAACATGAAGGAACCGAAGGCTCAATTGAAATAATTGTCTGAGCCAGAAAGGAGTAAGGGTACTGCTCCTTTAGAGGAAACATAGCCCCCATCATCCTCAGGAACCCAGATGATACAGAGACAGATGAGTGTAGAGGCCTCGTCTTTCAACAGGCCAGTAGAACAGGATAAAAGTATCAAAGACAAATTCAAAGAGATAAAAATGAGGAATGAAAGGTTGAAATCTGAGACGTATGCTCAGCTTTTCAAACTTTCTATGCCAGGTCAAAATAGATTGATGTCATCATTTGACATAAAAGAGGGGAAGATGCAGGTGTCCTTCATTCAACTAACTGTGCAGCAACCAAGGACACCCACTAACTACAAGAAAGTTTATTTTGAGGTGTTGGTTAGGGATATTCACCTTGTGGACCAAATAGAGTTTCACAAGCAGGTTGGAGAAATGATCTACTCCACCCTGACAGGGAAATCCATAGTTGTTCATCAACTGCAAAGTTCCCTAAACAACATCTCAACTCAATATCAACTTGAATAGGCTTCATCACAAGCCAAGGACAACAGAATCAAGTCTTTGGAATACTTGATCATAGAGATGGGACATGATCCCAAATATATCAAAGCAACAAAGGAGTTAATAAAACAGAAGAACAAGGACATTGCTTCACTGAAGAGGCAACTAAAGATACCCTCCTTGCATCATCCACAAACAGAGGAGGTGATACAGTCTCAAACTCAGCATGAGATCTTAATGGCTTTAGTCCTCAAGCTGAATGATTAGTTGAGGAGCACAAAGAAGGAATTGGATGCCTTAATCCAATTGAAGCAAGGTGAAGTAGGGACCACACCAGCAACTGTAATCCCTATAATGACTACTGTAGTACCATCTACATTGGCAGTTACATTGGCTCCAAAAACTCCTTTAGGCACTTCCTTGCCCATCACCACTACAACATCTACATCAGCAACTTCTACAACAACAACAGGTACAACAACAAATGAGGAAGCCAAGCTTGTTCAAACCATGGAAGAAATGTCTATTCAGAAAAACGATATAAACAAGCTAAAGGAATAGGTAGCAAGCTTAGAAACAGACTGCAAGCTTGCCAAGATTATGCAGAAAGAGGAGGAACAGAAGGTTGTCAGGATAAAGGAAAAGCTCAAGTCATTAGAAAGAGAGTTGACACTAAAATAGCCTCTTGGAGAAGCCAAGGAAAAGCCGTGGGCCAATATCATTGACTCTTTCAATGATATTTGGCCATCCATATAGGTTATATTCGAGCATGTTGATCTCATAGCATTAATAACAAAGGCTATTGAGAAAGTGAAGATAGAATTAGGAAACATCCCTAGAGAGGCTACCAGGCTCATCCAGTTCTTAAATTCAAATAACAAGTACCAATTACAGGATATGGAAATTGAAGATAAGACTGCTACTATTCTGGAGCTAAATAAAGTCCTCACCAAGAGGGACGTTATGCAAAAGTTAGAGGAAAAGAGCAAAGAAATGCAAGGAGTCATTGACAGGTTCACGACTAAGTTTGATAAGCTAAAAGAAAAGGGATTACCTAATCCCTTAGTCATTCATGATAAACTTGTGGAAAAAGGAGATTACAATGACAAACTCAGGGATGTAGCAAGACAACAAGTGGCTACTTCACAGGTTTCTAGAATGCCAACAGGAAAGGTGCTGTACAGTGCTTTTGAAAATCTATTTTACCTCTAGCATGAGGTAAAACATCTATTTGTAAATAAGCCTTCATTTTCCAAATACACTGAGGTAGATGAAACTTACTGGAGAATTGAGTATCCGGTTACCAACAGATCAAGAATGGGAAAAGTTGACTGAATTACTATAGTAGAACATAGTTAAAGGTCAAACGCACAATCAATGAGATAAAAGAGCATCAGAGTCAAGTGGTTACATGGTCAAAGAGTATCCATGTCAAAGAGTATCAGTATAAAAGACAACAGCCTTTGGCAATCAAAGAGCATAGCCACCATAAACTTCCAGCTAAACCACAATAAAAGGGACAACAAGAAAACAGTTCAATAGCTGTCACTATCTTCCTGTGAGAAGATACGTTGAATTTCCTAGATTAAATCCCAAGTTAGTTGGGATATTTTGTAAAAACATTTTGTATAAATACTTCACAAATCGAAGTATGTAGTGTGGATTCTTATACTTTCAATAGAATTTTGTTCAAAGACGGTAAAAGCTTTTGTATCACTGGCTGGGCCAGCATGCTAGATTGATGAATAAAGATCATATATTTCAAGGGATTCATGTGTAAAGTGAAGTACAAATGAGTAATTTTCTTATGTTGTTTTATCTCCCTTAAAGTTGTTTCATAATCGTAAATGTTTCAGAAGTCTGAATGTTTAACTTGAATATTATTTCAGAATTTGCTTAACTACACTTTGTCTTACTGTTATACATTCTTAATGTTTTCTCTTAAACTCTCTTAGCTAGGGAATTCTTAACTGCTCCTTAGCTTCCATAGTTTCTCCTCTGGTCTATAGTAAAGGATTCTTAAGTGTCCTTTACTCATGATTCACTGTTGTTCTCCCATATTAGCCTTGGTCTGCGGATTCTTGATTGCCCTCTCACCCCCGTTAAGACTCATTTCACCATTTAGTCCAAGGATTTGTACTTCACTTGGCTATCTTGCCCCTTGAACATTCCCTTTAGTGATTTAACTCCAGCTTTGCTGCCCCTTCTTTGAATCCATTGCCCAATGGCCTAAAGGCATCAACCTATCAACATGTTTTAAGGATTCCACCACCAAATCTTCATACAAATCAAAAACCCCCCTGAACTCTAGAACTAGCCTAATATCTAAGAAAACATAGCTAAATTATATAGAGAAAGCCCTCTTTGAGCCATAGGTTGGCTAGAGCCTATGCTTAAAATTTAGTTTGTGGTTGCCTCGAAGCCTTCCCTTCTTCCAAAACTTCTAAGGAAAAGTTTTGAGTGATAACATAGTGGCGACCATACTGGGCAACGCAAACCTCAGTCTCCTAAAACTTTAAGGAAATCTTAATCATCATCTTGAGCCCCATAAAGTCGGTTTTTACAGAAGTTTTAGAATTTACACTAAAAAACATTTAAAAATTTATAATTCTGGCTACCAGGAAAACTCATTATACCAGGGCCAACCCGGATCCAAACCCTGTTGTTATTGTGGATGATCCAGACATGATTATAAGGAAATCCAAAAAAGAAGAGAGTTCAGCTGATAAAACACCATTAGTTAAAGCTAATTCTTGTCCTGATGAGTGGTTGTTTTTAGAATATTTACCTTTTGATGTGCAATTTGATCTCTCGTTGTTTAGAACAAAATATGAAAGTGTGCTTAATGAAATTGTTCTAGATCCTGATTTTATTGTAGACCTTGAAGTTCAAAGAGCTAATAGATCAATCGACGAATATATTCTAAATACTCCACTATCATCCATTAATACTGCTCTAACTACTGAAATTTCTACTCAATCCTCCAATGTTATTAATACCCCTTCGATCACTACCACACCATCCATTATTTCTACTACAAGTCATTCCACTGGCCCATTCATTCCATAGCTCCCTATACAACCTAGAATCTTGTTTCCACCTATAGACACTCCCACTTCACCCATTAGCCCTTCGAGTGTTGGGTGTGGAGCCTGATTATCTTCTGTATTCAAAGGCATCACCGCATTGGACCCTCGTAAAATATTTGCTGCAGGGGGGGTCTGAGGGGGTAGCTGCGACCTTTTGGGAGCCCCCCCCGCCACCCTCGAAGCTAAGAATAGATGTAAAATTGCCTTGTAAAATGTTGTAATTTCGTAGTCAATCTGGGTCGTTCATTAGGCGGAGATCTGACGGTAGAAGTTATGTTTAATTTAGGTTTTTTTGCCCTAGAAGGCAACCCCTTGCTATATATGAGGGAATTGTATTGCATCTATGTAGATCTGTATTTTTGAGTGAGGAAGAGAGAGGAGATTGAGAGTGAAGAGGGAATTACAGTGGATCTATTGTAGGTTGTATCTCTTTAGATTGCTTGGTAATATAAAAGGAAGGACTGGCTATTTCTCCGTGGACGTAGCCCAAATTGGGTGAACCATGTATATCTATGTCTCTCTTGTTTTATGCGTTTTATATGTTTATATTTCTGCAATATTTTATGTGTTCCAATGCTCTGTAATATATAATTTTCTAACAACTGGTATCAGAGCCGAAGGTCTATTTGGCTGATAAACTCGTAGGAGAGAAGGGTTCCTGGTTCGAGTGGGAGCAATGGTGAAAGATGGTAGGTTTAGGGTCGAAAAATTCAACGGCCAAAACTACCAGCCATGGAAGATGCAGATGGAAGATTATCTGTATCACAGAGATCTGTACCTATCATTGAGCAGAAAGACAAAGAAGTCGACAAGTATGACAGACACAGAATGGAATATTCTAGACAGAAAGGCACTTGGAACAATACGGCTGTGCCTAGCAGCATCGGTAGCATTTAATATTTCAAAGGAAATGACAACAAAGGTTTTAATGTCGACATTAGCCAAAATATATGAAAAATCCTCGGCCTCAAATAAGGTATTTCTTATGAAGTGTTTATTTAATATGAAGATGTCAGAAGGTGGATCTGTTGCTGATCATTTAAATGAATTTAATACAGTTACCAGTAAGTTAATTGTTATAGGGGTAACTTTTGATGATGAAGTTAGGGCTCTGTTATTTCTATGCTCATTGCCAGAAAGTTGGAATGTTTTAGTTATGGCCATTAGTAACTCTATCTCTGGATCTAGTACTTTGAAGTTTGATGATGTTGTCGATGCAATCCTTAGCGAGGAGATGCGAAGGAAAACCTTCGGTGAGACATCAGGTAATGCTTTGATTGTAGAGACTAGGGGAAGAAAAATGGAAAGAGGAAAGAGCCCAGGATACCGCAGTAAGTCAAGAAAAGGCAGATCCAAGTCCAGATCAGGGATAGTTTGCTAGAAATACAGGAAGAAAGGACATTTGAAGAAAGACTGCAAGTCTCGGAAGGGAAAAGAAGGAGATGCAGAGCAAGAAAATAATCATGAAGTGAATGTAACAGGTGATGTGTTGCAAGATTCTTTGATTCTTTCATTAGAAAATATTATTGATGCCTGGGTGGTAGATTCAGGGGCCTCATTCCATGCCACACTTGATAGGAAACATTTTCATGATTATGTTCAAGGAGATTTTGGAAAGGTTCGATTGGGTGATGATAAACCCTGTAAAATCATTGGAATGGGCATAGTTTTCATAAAAAAACAAAATGGAAATCAGTGGCTATTGAAGGAGGTAAGGCATGTTCTAGATTTTAAGGAAAATCTGATTTCAACAGGGCAGTTGGGAGGTGAAGGTTGCGTATCTACTTTCAGAGATAAAACCTAGAAGGTCACTAAAGGATCCTTGGTAATAGCGAAAGGAGGAAAGGTTGGTACATTGTATTTATGCAATGGTATTGCTAATTCTGTTAATGCTTTAACCTCTATAGGAGAAGATACGACATTGTGGCATCATAGGCTCGGGCACATGAGTGAGAAGGGGATGCAGATTCTCCACTCAAGAAATTTGTTGCTAGGTTTGAAGCATGTTGATTTAAAATTATGTGAGAATTGTGTTTATGGAAAACATAAGAGAGTCAGATTCCTCAGAGTTGGGAAAGAAAAGAAGATCAAAAAATTAGAGCTTGTGCATACAAATGTATGGGGACGTGCTCAGGTATCATCTCTTGGTGGCTCTCGTTATTATGTTACTTTTATTGATGATGCAACTAGAAAAACCTAGATTTATTGTATTCGAAATAAATCTGATGTATTTGATACTTTCAAGAAATGGAAAGCTTTGGTTGAAAATGAGATAGGAAAAGGGTTGAAGTGTCTTAGATCAGACAATGGAGGTGAATATTGCAGCAAAGAGTTTGATAGGTACTATTCAGAGAATGGAATTCGTAGAGAGAAGACAGTTCCGGGAACACCACAAAAAAAATGATGTGTCAGAAAGGATGAATAGGACAATCATGGAGCGTGTAAGGTGCATGAGATTGCATGCAGGATTGCCTTTACAATTTTGGGCAGATGCTGTAGATACTACATTTATCTAATAAACAAAGGGCCTTCAAGTTCCTTGGATGGTGGTATTCTAGAGGAGGCATGGATAGGTAAAAAGGTAAACTACTCTTTTTTAAAGACTTCTGGTTGTGAAGCCTTTGTCCACATTAATAAAGAAAATAGAACAAAGCTTGAGGCAAAATCAAATAAATGTACCTTTATTGGATATTGTGTTAATGATTTTGGTTATCGCTTTTATGATTATGAAAAACACAAAATCATTGGGAGCAAAGATGTCATATTCAATGAAAAGGTTTTGTATAAGGATCAACTACAGGAAAAGAAACATGAAAAAGAAAAGAGAGAATACATAGTGCTTGACGCTATCACAGGAAACGTGATGGTGCCTGAAAATCATAATGATCAATAGCCAAAACAACAACCACAATAGCAACAAGCACTTCAAACACTTGAAAGTGGTGTTAGAAGATATACCCGGATAAGTAGACCCCTGAACGATACTCTCCTTCATTATATTATGTATTGTTGACTGATTCTGGTGAATCAGAATGTTATGAAGAAGCAGTGCAGGTAGAAACCAGGAAGAAGTGGGAGCAAGAAATGAAAGAAGAGATGGACTCCTTAGCACATAACCAGACTTGGGACTTAGTCAGGTTTCCTGTAGGTAAAACAACATTGCAGAATAAATGGGTTTACAAGTTGAAGGAAGAAGATGGAGGTAGAAAAATTTATAAAGCTAGACTTGTGGTGAAAGGTTTTGCACAGAAAAAGGGTATAGACTTTGATGAGATATTTTCTCCTGTTGTTACAATGACTTCAATTAGAACTATTTTAAGTCTAGTAGCAGCTGAAGATTTGCATCTTGAGCAGTTAGATGTAAAGACAACCTTTCTCCATGGGGATTTGGAGGAAGAGATATAATTTCACTCTCTTATGGGACAAGATGATTCGCTCTCTTGTGGAGTAGGATGATTTGCTCTCTTGTGTAGCAGGATTGATGTGTTCTCCATGATGATTGTTGTTATGAAACCAGCTCAAGAAAAGATAGAAAAGATAGATCAACGCCTTAGAATTCAGCCTCTTCGAGGGGGCAACCTCCTTTACATTACATAAATGAACAATTCTTGGATGATACAAATGACAAAACCTCCTTTCTATATATAGGAGTCTAAGGAGTCACAATATAATCCAGCCGACCTAACAATAATAATATAAAGCCACAAAAATAACAATAGAGGGATTCTATGGGGCACAGAAATAACAATATGGGGGTAATAGGGGCACAACAATATAAATAAGGGGTATAACTACAATAGTAATGGGGTAATCACTAGTATTATAGGGACCCAACATGCCCCTCTCCTTCAAAAAAGTGTTGTCCTCAACGCTTGAGTAGTTCTGGATACTTCTGCATAAAATTCTCATCCTCCCATGTGGAATCTTCAGCGGATAAGTTCTTCCACTTGATAAGATACTCTGAAATTGATCGATTTCGTAGCTGTCGAGTTCTTGTTTCTGTGACTGCTTCCGGTTCCAATATAATTTTTCCTTCCTCATCAAGTTCTGGCAATATTGTTTGAATTGGGAGCTTGTCACCTATAACCTTCTTTAAACATGAAACATGGAAAACTGGGTGCAATCGAGAAGCTGCAGGAAGCTCCAATTTGTATGCCATAGTACCAATCTTTTGCAACACCTTGTACGGACCATAATACTTTGGTGATAATTTATTATCCTTCTTAGCTTGCTTTAGGGACATTTGCTTATATGGTTGTAGCCGTAGGAATACCCAATCACCTACATCAAAACTTCTTTCACTGCGATGTTGATCTGCCTGTTGTTTCATTCTATTTTGTGCCAACACGAGGTTATCCTTTAAGAGTTGGAGGACTTGTTGTTGATGTTCGATGTGATGTTCCACTGCCTGAACCTTAGAATTTTCTCTTAAATATGATGTGATGGATGGTGGTTGATACCCATAAAGTGCCATAAATGGGGTCATTTTTGTTGCTGTATGGAAGGAAGTGTTATACCACCATTCAGCCAGAGGCAACCATTTGACCCATTGTGTCTGTTTATCAGATACAAAGCAACGAAGATATCCTTCCAAACATTTGTTTACTATCTCAGTTTTCCCATCAGATTGAGGATGATAAGATGAGCTATGAGCTAACTGAGTACCAAGACAAGAAAATAATTCTGTCCAAAAATTTCCAGTGAAAATGGGATCTCTGTCACTTACAATAATCTTTGGGTTTCCATGTAGCTTTTGAACTGTTTCCATAAATGCAGTAGAAACTGTACTGGCTTTAAATGGATGTGATAATGCACAAAAGTGTGCATACTTGGTAAGTCTGTCAACTACCACCATGATGACACTCTTTCCCTCAGACTTGGGTAAACCTGTGATAAAATCCATTGAAACCTCCTCCCAACGTTGGCTTGGAATGGATAAAGGTTGTAATAGACCCGGTGTCTTAATTGTTTCAACTTTATTTTGCTGGCAAACCAAACATTCCGCCACAAACTTTTGAATATCTGATTTAAGGCCATCCCAAAAAAATTCCTTCTTAACCCTGTGGTAAGTTTTTAAAAATCCTGAGTGCCCTCCTAAGGGAGAAGTGTGCAATTCCATAAGAATCTTTTGTTTTAGCTGGGAATTCTTACAGAGGTATAAGCGATCTTTGTACCATAACGAATCATTTTTCCAGCTAAATGTATCAGAAGTACTGGAATCTTGTTGTAGCTTTCGAATAAGTGCCCACACTTCTTCGTCATTCTTCCATTCCTCCCTTGCTTCGTTTATCCAATCTGGTTGGATAATAGAAATGGCACACAACAATGCTTCCACATCCTCATCCTTTCTTGAGAGTGCATCTGCCACCACATTTTGCTTCCCTTTTTTGTAGATGATTTCAAAGTCATAACCCAACATCTTTGTGACCCACTTTTGTTGCTCTTCAGAGGATAATCTTTGTTCTAAAAAGTATTTAAGGCTATCATGATCCGTTTTTACCTTGAAGTGTCTTCCCATTAGGTAGGGTCGCCATTTCTTAAGTGCATGGAGTATTGCCAACATTTCCTTCTCATAAATAGCTTTGCTTAAAAACTTTCCCTTGATTGGACGACTTTCAAAAGCAATGGGTCTTTCATCTTGCATTAGAACAGCACCAATTCCATTTCCTGAAGCATCACATTCCACAATAAAGGTTTTTGTGAAGTCCGGTGTAGCTAAGACCGGTGCTTGGCACATTGCCTCTTTAAGATGTTCAAAGGCCTTTGTTGCTTCCGGAGTCCATGAAAATGAATCTTTCTTCAATAATGTTGTTAGAGGTGCTGCTATTCTCCCATAATTCTTAACAAACTTGCGATAATACCCTGTCAACCCAAGAAATCCTCGCAGATGCTTTATGGATGTGGGGATTTTCCATTCCTTAATGGCTTTAATTTTGCTAGGGTCTACCTTAACTCCTTCATGAGATACAATATGACCCAAATATTCCACCTCCTGGACTCCAAAGAAACATTTGGATCTTTTTGCATATAATTGTTTCTCCTCCAATAGTTGTAGCACCCTGTCAACATGTTCAACATGATCCTTCCAAGACTTGCTGTAGATTAGTATATCATCAAAAAATACTAACACAAATTTTCTAAGGAATGGTTTGAAAATTGAATTCATCAAACCTTGAAATGTTGAAGGTGCATTGGTAAGGCCAAAAGGCATGACCAAAAATTCATAATGACCCTCATGAGTTCTAAATGCCGTTTTTGGAATGTCTTCAATCTTCATTCTGATTTGATGATATCCCGAACGAAGATCCAACTTGGTGAAGTAAATTGATCCATGCAATTCATCCAGTAATTCATCAATAACAGGAATGGGGAACTTATCTTTAATAGTGAGCTTGTTGAGCTCCCTATAATCTGGACACATGCGCCATGATCCATCCTTCTTGTGCACCAATACTACTGGAGCTGAGAAAGAACTTTGACTCGGTTGAATTATACCAGCCTCTAGCATTTCTGCAACCATACGTTCAATTTCACTTTTTTGGACATAGGGATATCTGTACGGCCTGATGTTTGGAGGAACACTTCCTGGAATCAGATGAATAGCATGATCATGATCACGCATAGGTGGGAGACCCTTGGGAGTCTCAAATACCTTGGAATGATTGTCCAAGACTTTTTGGAGATCTGGAGAAATAGATGATTCCAATGTGGAAACATCTAGCGAACATAATTGTGCAATTACACCTCTTTGCTCCTTTTTTAGAAGCTTTGTCATACCATTAGAGCTGATTATCTTTCCTGGTTTCCCTGCAATACCCCTTAATTCAACTTCCTTTCCTTCCGCAGAAAATTTGATGAAAAGTTCTTGAAAATTAAAAGCTATTGTACCCAAGGATTGTAGCCATTGGACTCCTAGTACAACATCAGCACCTCCCATTGGAATGGAAAGCATTGGGCTAGTCAATACATATTCTCCCATGGATAGCTTGATATTATGGCACTTTCCAGAGCAATTTATTGTTCCTCCATTTGCAATCATCACTTGACACTCTGGTGCTGGATATAGGAAGCAATTCAATTCTTTTGCTACCCTACAATGAATAAAATTGTGGGTGCTTCCTGAATCAATCAACACTATTACCTTTTTCTTCTTGATTTGTCCTTCTATCTTGATGGTTTGAGGAGTGGTAATTCCCGCCAATGCATTACAAGATATGGTCGGATTTATTTGTTCTTCATCTAGGCTTTGTTCCTGGAGTATATCTTCTTCTTTTGACCTTTCTTGCTCCTTTTCTTCTTCCTCTTCACAATCTATGTAGAATAATTTCTTCTCAGCACACTTATGACCTTTAGTGTATTTGCTATCACAACTGTAACAAAGCCCTTTTGCTCTTTTTTCTTCCAATTGTTGTGGTGTCAACCTTATAGGTTGTGGAAGACTAGGGGCAACAACACTTCCATCTTTATAGTTGTGAGTGGTATGCTTCCTGGTTGCCATAATTTTGCTTTCCATTTTTCTTGCTAACCTGAATGCCTTCTCTAATGAATCAGGTTCCCAAAGGCGAACATCATGTTGGATATTATCCTTTAAAGACCCTATGAACACATCAATCCTATGCTCCTCTGGAATATCTTTTACCCTTATGTTCAATTTTTGGAACTCCTCAATGTGCTCCATTACTGAACCCTTTTGTTTGAGACTTATCAATTGGCTAAAAAAAGTGTTGCTTTTTGTATCTTCATAATGTGCTATCAATTCTTCCGTAAAAATTGCCCAAGTGATAAATTGTTTACGAGAGCAAAGCCATTGATACCATACAAACTGATTTGGTTCCAAATATACAGTTGCCATACGTACCTTTTGTGCGTTTTGCACATTATTGAGATCGAAGAATTGCTCCATCTGTAATATCCATGTGGCGGGATCCTTGCCATCAAACTTCCTCATATCGATTTTTGGAATATGGTGATTCTTCGATCCAACATTAGCATCTATGGAATCATGATTAACATTTCTTTTGTTCTCATCATGAGTTTCCTTTACTACCTTTTCACCATTAGTGACCCTTTCTTGTAGCAACTTCTTCAATTCTTCCATGTCTGTCTTCATATCTATCTTCAAATCTGCCATGTCTCTCTTCAAGTCTGTCTTCGAATCATCCATCTTAGCTTCCATGCCCTTTATCTTAGATTCCACGCCATTTATCTTAGATTCCACGCCACTTATCTTAGCTTCTGTTAGCTTTTGTGAGCGTGACATTTGTTGCACTTGTTCTTGTAATTTTGATATATCATGTAGCATTTCTTCCTCTTCTTCATGAGTCATGCTAGAGCTTTCAGGTTCCTTACTAGGTGTTTGCATTTTCTTTCCTCGGGGCATCAGTTACCGATAATAATGCTTTACTATGCCCTTTGAATTCCGTTAAACCAAGCTTACACAAAAATTTAAAAAAAAACTACACACCTTTTTTCACTTTATAGAAGCCTGATATTGAATCTGATGTATCTCTGTAATTTTGGATCATCTAGTTCTGAAATTGCTACCTGTAGTAGCCTTCTACGTCCTCTTTCCAATGCCACAAGTCTGAGCCAAATTGGATTCTCCAAGGAAGAGTTATGTGAAATCTCCCACAGTGACTTGCTTTTAGACTGGTTCAGTAGAGCGAACTTGTACGACGTGCCACGAGTCACTGTTTCAACCTTTGAATCTGAAACACACACACAATAAACTAAAGACCTTCCTCTTTCTGTAAATTTTTACGAAATTTCAATCCGATCCTCAGAGAGAGAGTTATGACGATTTTCCCTAGGTCACCTGTTTTGAATGTAATTCAGGAGTCTGCAAAAAGGTCAACTTCCTCAGATCATATCTCCGAAAATATCGCGCGAAAAGCTCTGAAATTTGGACCCAAGGTTCAGCGCCAATTCTTCTCAAATGGGTTTTTTTTGCGACTTCTGAAACGTCACAGAAAAAAAATTATAGCGAAAATTCCACGATGACCTGTTTGGAGCAGCGAAACCCTAGAATCCAAAGCTCTGATACCAAATGTTATGAAACCAGCTCAAGAAAAGATAGAAAAGATAGATCAACGCCTTAGAATTCAGCCTCTTTGAGGGGGAAACCTCCTTTACATTACATAAATGAACAATTCTTGGATGATACAAATGACAAAACCTCCTTTCTATATATAGGAGTCTAAGGAGTCACAATATAATCCAGCCGACCTAACAATAATAATATAAAGCCACAAAAATAACAATAGAGGGATTCTATGGGGCACATAAATAACAATATGGGGGTAATAGGGGCACAACAATATAAATAAGGGGTATAACTACAATAGTAATGGGGTAATCACTAGTATTATAGGGATCCAACAATTGTAGTAGGATTGATGTGTTCTCCTGTGAGGCCTGGATTGATGTGTTCTCCATGGAGATTGTAGCAGGATTGATGTGTTCTCCTATGAGGCCTATATTGATGTGTTCTCCATGGTGATTGTAGTATGATTGATTTGTTCTCCTGTGAGGCCTAGATTGATGTGTTCTCCATGGCGATTGTAGCAGGATTGATGTGTTCTCCTGTGAGGCCTGGATTGATGTGTTCTCCATGGCGATTGTAGCAAGATTGATGTCTTCTCTTGTGAGGCCTGGATTGATGTGTTCTCCATGGCGATTGTAGCAGGATTGGTGTGTTCTCCTATGAGGACAAGATTGATTAGTTCTCCTATCAAGGCATCCTACCCATGCAGTGTAGGACTCATGGGAAGTACGTCTCATCTTATCAATGAGCAGGGAAATGAAGTTAGGGACCATAGTAGTACCGATGGATGCATCGCTATATCTATTGTACTCCCTACGCTAGGATGACCTCCATTGATCTGGAATCAATGATACTGGTTTGGGACCAGTGCTAGGAGTGGTATCCACTATGACGTTGACTTTGGGTCGGTTGAGACTAGTCTGGGACTAGTGGTATGCACTCTGAGACTGGCTTCGGGTCAGTGGAGAATGGTATGAGACATCCTCGATCAATTCTTCTTCTTCATAGTTCAGTAGAGCTAAGTTGAGCAGAGCTAATAGAGTTGAGCAGAGCTAGCCGAGCCAACAGAGCTAAGTAGAGCAGAGCATAGCTAGCAGAGCCAGCAGAGCTGAGCAGAGCAAGAGAAGAGCCAACAGAGTTGAGCAGAGTTGGGCAGAGCAGTGCAGGGCACCGATGACATAGATAGTATAGTCGGACTTATGGATCAGCGGATGGAGTTCTCCCTAGTTGAGAGGGAGTGTTAAATTGGTGAGTAGGGCCAAACTCCATGTGGGTCAGCTTATTTATGGTAGCTGATATTTTTATTGGATCCTCTCGTCGAGAGGTGTAGGATTGATCCAAAGATCATCCGCTTTCGATAAGTATTTATGAAGATATGAATTTATTTTGATTATGTAATTATTATCAAATCGACTAGTTCTCATGTAGGCTCAAGAAGCCCAAATGTCATGTCTATTCAACCTATATGTTTTTGGTATAAATAGAAGAGGATTTGATGTCATTTGAACACAATTCTTGAGTGATCTCCTCCTCTCCACGTCTCGGGTTTTTGGAGAAGGAGTGAGACACCAAGAATAATATGCTGGCCTTACAAATGATGCCCTAGATCTAAAACGCAGGAGAATTGGTCATGAAGAATTCTGTTCCAACAAGGGGAAGGGTCTATCCATAACCGAAGAGAAGACTGTCCATACGAAGTTGCAGTAATGGTAATAAGCCCTAGCTGAAGTGGCCGTAGTGAAACCCTAGCTGTTGTAACCGCAGTGAAGAAACCTCAACTCTAGCCATAGTAAGCCGCAGGCTTATGAGGAAATCTTATACGCTATCCAATAGCACTTAAACGCAGTAAAAATATAGAATCTCTATACGATGATACGCTGTAAACCCTATACAACATACACTGTGTTCATAAAAGATTCATACGCAAGGTATGGTGTAGACATGGCACACAGAATTGTTGACACTCTTAATGTATGTGGATCTGGCAGTGTAAATCATATACGAAACCCACAGATTGAAATGCAGTTATATATGGAACACTACAGCCAAGGTATGAAGCCATCAGTTTGGATTATATATTGAATGTCGATCATGCCATAACCCTGGATCTGTTGTCACATGGAATCATTACATGCAGATTCATGGACAGTCAACGTGATGCCTGGAACAACCACCGTCATAAAGTTATTAACATGCATTCAATGATGTTCATGTTATACATGCTGTATATATATGTTGTTCATGAGAAATATATTCACAGTCAACGGGACACAGCATGATACAGGTTATATTCATTATGGACGCAGTTATATTTATTATGGATGGAATGCTGATATAAACAAGTCATATAGATTATGGAACGCAGTCATCATGGATATATACGCTGGTCCATAATGCATATTATATACGCAGCAATGAAGACGATATTATGTTGTGTATATATACATATATCTATACATATATATATATACATATATATATATATATATACATATATATATATATATACATATATATATATATATATATATACATATATATATATATATATATATACATATATATATATATATATATATATATATATATATATATATATGCAGTTCCAGAATGACATAGTAACACTGTTATGAAAAGGTACTAAGAGCTACTGTTCATACGTAGTCCTAAATAAGACATACGCTGCCTCTATACACTATATAATGAAGTTATAAATAGAGCTCTAACTGTTGTCAAGATGAAGATATAATCTCATCTATACACTGTTTGATGAAGCCTCTATTTGCCCTGATCACAAGAAGGTTCTAGTCACTGATAACAAGGTCTCAAGTATTGTTGTAGGGGACATCATGAAAATAGAAGGATTGTTTAAGATGGAACTGCGTGGAACTATAGCCTAGCTGCTTTGCTAGGCTGCAAGCCATAGCAAGCAACTAAGGCTGATATTAACAGAGGAAAATTGTTGCAGCATGATGAAGCAACAAGAAGGCAGAGGCAGCAGCATGGTGGGCAGCACTATGAGATCATGTGCATGGGTAGTACAATGATACATTAGCAGGTGTAGTAGCATGATGATGATGCACATTAGTTTGAGCAGCATTATGATGGATAAGATCATGGGCATGGGCAGCAGCATGGTGCAGTATGCAGTGGTGCAACTAGAGGACCAGATGCAGCACGATGATAGGTATCAGTTGAAGTAAAATGTCTTCAACTGATCTCATTGTTATAGGAGATGATCTATGCTTAGATCTACACAAGTCAAAATGTTGACTTCTGTTGTAAATGTACTATCTCTCTCTCTCTCTCTCTCTTTCTCTGCTAAACTTTGAAGATAAAAGAAGATTTGATCAAAGGGTTTCCCCACACATTGTGGGATTTGTCCCTGGCTCGCGCCACATCTTGTGTCCTCTTGTCTTGGCTTGTCTTCTGCGATTTATTTATGTTCTATCTGCAGTTTACTTTAATACTGATGTGATTGATAACTGTGAAAATTTAAATAAATTGGTCTAAGCATAGAACATACCAAAATTTAACATGGTATCAGAGTTGATGTGAAGACAATTCCCAAGCTAGAGTGAAAGAGCAATCACCAAAGACAGTTGGGACAAGATAGAAGGATCAATGGGTTCCTCATAATTCACATAGGGTGAAGTCAAAGCATAGCATATTATCAGAATGGTGCAACGGAACTTTTGTTGGCCTTCCTAAAGATCACTTCATTGGGAAGTTCAGATCTAAGGGTGGAAGGAAAGGCAGATGTCTTGGTTATAAGTTTAGCCCTTATGCGAAGGAGCGTCCGAATGGCAGAGATGCAGCTCATCAAGTACACGAACGACTCTTCAAGGAAGCAAGGAACCCCAGGAATGGAATTCGAAGTTTTTAAGGTGGCATTCGTCGATGGAAAGTTACGTGGTTTAAAATAGAATTTTCAAAGATGGTTTTGAGTTCAGGGTTGTAGTAAGTTACAGGAAGTCCACTAGGGAGCATGTCCATTGAAACATAGCACCGGAGATCTGTGGGGCAGATGGTGATAGGGAAGCCTGAATTCAAAAAGAGCATGAAAGTACATGTCTGAGATGTACCAAAGGAAAATCTTACAAGGGGACCATTCCCCTCATGTAGCAAAACCCAAAGTTTGAAACAACCTGTGGAGGTTGAGATTCATAAACAAGAATCTCATTTATACGGGTGGAAGAAATCCCTCTATGGCTTGAAGCAAAACACCCCAGGCGTAGTATGAGAGGACTGATAGTTGTTTAATGAAGCTGAGATTGACTAAGGAGTGAAACCGATTCAAACCAGTATCCGAAGGTTGTGGATGATAGACCTCTCATACTGGCTCCTTATGCGGACGAACTATTTCTAACAGTTGCAGACCCTCTCATTTGCAGAAGTAAGAGGGAGTTGGATTCCGGATGTGAAATGATAAACTGCAAGCCTGTGACTACCTTGAGGAAGTTATTCGGTAGTGATGTTGGACCAGACTTGGGAAAGTTCTTGGTGAACTTCCGTTCAGAAATATGTTTTGCAGTTAGCACAGGGAGCTCATATTTGGATGAGCCTCACAAGATTGTGCCAAGAATATTTTGAGATGTCTTTAGTGCACAATCTCTCATGGATTGAGATACACTGCCGGAAATATGAAACTGCATGATTATTTGAATGCCAATTAGGTAGGTAGTGTGGAGGATCGCTAGAGCACTTCTTAGTGTTGTTTCTATTTGGATTTTGCTTTGATATAATGGATGAGCAGGAAGTAGAAGTGGGTTGCCATAAGCACCACCGAGATCGGATACATATCTAGGAGTATGATCTCGTATGAAGCTGCCTGGTTGGGGAAGATCTTGAGCGAGCTGTTTGATCACATACCACTGTGATTCTTTATGACAACTAGATGTGGGATTTCATTATTGGGGAATCCCATATTCGTCAATTGCTCCAGCAAATAGACATCATCTGGGATATGGTAAGTCGATGAGAAAGGAGGCTCCATCACATTAAGATGATATACAGGTCGATACACCTTGTCAAAGCCCTAAGGAAAGATCTAATTTGTGATTTTCCTAAATGACTTGGAGTCGTCAAGAAACCCTTGTAGAAGGGTCTTGCATGTTGCAGACTTTGAGCTCTGGGAGATCTGAGGGCTTGCAGTTCTTACTGGAGCAACATACGAACACAGTGTGACTCACCCTCCCCTGGTGGTCCACACTGGAACAAGATGATTCGCTCTCTTATGGGACAAGATGATTCACTCTCTTGTGGAGGAGTATGATTCGCTCTCCTATGTAGCAGGATTGACGTGTTCTCCTGTGAGGCCTGGATTGATGTGTTCTCCATGGCGATTGTAGTAGGATTGATGTGTTCTCTTGTGAGGCCTGGATTGATGTGTTCTCCATGGTGATTGTAGCAGGATTGGTGTGTTCTCCTGTGAGGCCTGGATTGATGTGTTCTCCATGGCGATTGTAGCAGGATTGATGTGTTCTCCTGTGAGGCCTAGATTGATGTGTTCTCCATGGTGATTGTAGAAAGATTGATGTGTTCTCTTGTGAGGCCTGGATTGATGTGTTCTCCATGGCAATTGTAGCAAGATTGATGTGTTCTCCTGTGAGGCCTGGATTGATGTGTTCTCCATAGCGATTGTAGCAGGATTGATGTGTTCTCTTGTGAGGCCTGGATTGATGTGTTCTCCATGGCGATTGTAGCAAGATTGATGTTTTCTCCTGTGAGGACAGGATCGATTAGTTCTCCTATCGAGGCATCCTACCCATGCAGTCTAGAACTGATGGGAAGTACCTCTCATCTGATCAATGAGCAGGGAAATGAAGTTAGGGACCATAGTAGTGTCGATGGACGCATCGCTGTATCTACTGTACTCCCTACGCTAGGATGACCTCCATTGATCTGGGATCAATGACATTGGTTTGGGACCAGTGCTAGGAACGGTACCCACTATGACGCTGACTTTGGGTTGGTTGAGACTGGTCTGGGACCAGTGGTACACACTCTGAGACTGGCTTCGGGTCAGTGGAGAATGGTATGAGACATTCTCGATCAATTCTTCTTCTTCATAGTTCAGTAGAGCTAAGTTGAGCAGAGCCAGCAAAGCTAAACAGAGCTAGCAGAGCTAAGCAGAGCAGAGCATAGCTAACAGAGCTAGCAAAGATGAGCAAAGCAAGAGCAAAGCCAACAGATTTGAGCAGAGTTGGGCAGAGCAGTGCAGTGCACCGATGACATAGATAGTATAGTCGGACTTATGGATCAGCGGGTGGAGTTATCCCTACTTGAGAGGGTGTGTTAAATTGGAAACTAGGGCCAAACGCCATGTGGGTCAGCTTATTTATGGCAACTGATATTTTTATTGGATCCCTCTCATTGAGAGGTGTAGGATTGATCCAAAGATCATCTGCTTCTGATAAGTATTTATGAAGATATGAATTTATTTTAATTATGTAATTATTATCAAGCCGACTAGTTCTCATGTAGGCTCAAGAAGCTCAAACGTCATGTCTATTCAACCTATACGTTTTTGGTATAAATAGAAGAGGATTTGATGTCATTTGAACACAATTCTTGAGTGATCTCCTCCTCTCCACGTCTTGGGTTTTTGGTGAAGGAGTGAGACACCAAGAATAATACGCTGGCCTTACAAATGATGCCCTAGATCTAAAACGCAGGAGAATTGGTCATGAAGAATTCTATTCCAGCAAGGGGAAGGGTCTATCCACAACCACAGAGAAGACTGTCCATACGAAGTTGCAGTAATGGTAATAAGCCCTAGCTGCAGTGGCCGTAGTGAAACCCTAGCTGTTGTAACCGCAGTGAAGAAACCTCAACCCTAGCCACAGTAAGCCGCAGGCTTATGAGGAAATCTTATACGTTGTCCAATAGCACTTAAAAGCAGTCAAAAGATAGAATCTCTATACGCTGATACACTGTAAACCCTATACAACATACACAATGTTCATAAAAGATTCATAAGCAGGGTATGGTGCAGACATGGCACACAGAATTGTTGACACTCTTAATGTATGTGGATCTGGCAGCGTAAATCATATACAGAACCCATAGATTGAAACACAGTTATATATGGAACACTACAGCCAAGGTATAAAGCCATCAGTTTGGATTATATATTGAATGTCGATCATGCCATAACCCTAGATCTGTTTTCACATGGAATTATCACACACAGATTCATGGACAGTCAATGTGATGCCTGGAACACCCGCCATCATAAAGTTATTAACATGCATTCAATGTTGTTCATGTTATACACGCTGTATATATACGTTGTTCATGAGAAATATATTCACGGTCAATGGGACGCAACATGATACAGGTCATATTCATTATGGATGCAGTATATTTATTATGGATGGAATGTTGATATATACAAGTCATATAGATTATGGAACACAGTCATCATGGATATATACGCTGGTCCAGAATGCATATTATATACGCAGCAATGGAGACAATAATATGCTATGTATATATATATATATATATATATATATATATATATATATATATATATATATATATATACGTAGGTCCAGAATGACATAGTAACGCTGTTATGAAAAAGTACTAAGAGCTACTGTTCATACATAGTCCTAAATAAGACATACGCTGCCTCTATACGCTATATAATGAAGTTATAAATAAAGCTCTAACTGCTGTCAAGAAGAAGATATAATCTCATCTATACACTGTTTGATGAAGCCTCTATCTGCCCTGATCACAAGAAGGTTCCAGTCACTCATAACAAGGTCTCAAGTATTGATGTAGGGGAAAGCATGAAAATAGAAGGATTGTTTAAGATGGAACTGCGTGGAACTATAGCCTAGCTGCTTTGCTAGGATGCAAGCCATAACAAGCAACTAAGGCTGATATTAACAGAGGCAAATTGTTGCAGCATGATGAAGCAACAAGAAGGCAGAGGCAGCAACATGGTGGGCAGCACTATGAGATCATGTGCATGGGCAGTACAATGATACATTAGCAGGGGCAACAACATGATGTGATGCACATTATTTTGAGCAGCATTATGATGGATAAGATCATGGACATGGGTAGCAGCATGGTGCAGTATGTAGTGGTGCAACTAGAGGACCAGATGCAACACGATGATAGGTATCAGTTGAAGCAGAATGTCTTCAACTGATCTCATTGTTATAGGAGATGATCTATGCTTATATCTAGACAAGTCAAAATGTTGACTTCTGTTGTAAATGTACTATCTCTCTCTCTCTCTTTCTCTGTTGAACTTTGAAGATAAAAGAAGATTTGATCAAAGGGTTTCCCCACACATTGTGGGGTTTGTCCCTGGCTCACGCCACATCTTGTGTCCTCTTTTCTTGGCTTGTCTTCTACGATTTATATTTATGTTCTATCTGCAGTTTACTTTAATACTGATGTGATTGCTAACTGTGAAAATTTAAATAAATTGGTCTAAGCATAGAACATACCAAAATTTAACATGGTATCAGAGTCGAGGTGAAGACAATGCCCAAGCTAGAGTGAAAGAGCAATCACCAAGGACAGTTGGGACAAGACAGAAGGATCAATGGGTTCCTCATAATTCACATAGGGTGAAGTCAAAGCATAGCATATTATCAGAATGGCGTAGCAGAACTTCTGTTGGCCTACCTAAAGATCACTTCATTGGGAAGTTTGGATCTAAGGGTGGAAGGAAAGGTAGATGTCTTGGTTATAAGTTCGGCCCTTATGCGAAGGAGCATCCGAATGGTAGAGATGCAGCTCATCAAGGACACGGCCGACTCTTCAAGGAAGCAAGGAACCCCAGGAATGGAAGTCGAAGTTTTTAAGGTGGCATTCGTTGATGGAAAGGTACGTGGTTGAAAATAGAATTTTCAAAGATGCTTTTGAGTTCAGGGTTGTATTAAGTTATAGGAAGTCCACTAGGGAGCATGTCCATTGACACATAGCACCGGAGGTCTGTGGGTCAGATGGTGATAGGGAAGCCTGAATTCAAAAAGAGCATGAAAGTACATGTCTGAGATGTACCAAAGGAAAATCTTACAAGGGGACCATTCCCCTCATGTGGCAGAACCCACAGTTTGAAACAACCTGTGGAGGTTGAGATTCATAAACGAGAATCTCATGTATACAGGTGGAAGAAAGCCCTCTATGGCTTGAAGCAAAACACCCCAGGCGTAGTATGAGAGGACTGATAGCTATTTGATGAAGCTGAGATTCACTAAGGAGTGAAATCAATTCAAACCATTATCTGAAGGTTGTGGATGATAGACCTCTCATACCGGCTCCTTATGCGGACGAACTATTTCTGACAGTTGTAGACCCTCTCATTTGCAGAAGTAAGAGGGAGTTGGATTCTGGATGTGAAATGATAAGCTGCAAGCCTGTGACTACCTCGAGGAAGTTATCTGGTAGTGATGTTGGACCATACTTGGGAAAGTTCTTGGTGAACTTCCATCTGGACATATGTTTTGTAGTTAGCATAGGGAGCTCATATTTGGATGAGCCTCACTAGATTGTGCCAAGAATCTTTTGAGATGTCTTCAGGGAAAAATCTCTCATGGATTGAGATACACTGCCGGAAATATGAAACTGCATGATTATTCGAATGTTGATTAGGCAGGTAGTGTGGAGGATCACTGGAGCACTTCTTAGTGTTGTTTCTATTTGGATTCTGCTTCGATATAATGGATGAGAAGGAAGCAGAAGTGGGTTGCCATAAGCACCACCGAGACCGGATACATATCTACGAGTATGATCTCGTATGAAGCTACCTGGTTGGGGAAGCTCTTCAGTGAGCTGTTTGATCACATACCACTGTGATTCTCTGTGACAACCAGAGGTGGGATTTGATTATTGAGGAATCCCGTATTCGTCAATTTCTCCAGCAAATAGACATCATTTGGGATATGGTATGTCGATGAGCAAGGAGGCTCCATCACATTAAGATGATGTACAGGTCGATACACCTTGTCAAAGCCCCAAGGAAAGATCTAATCTGTGATTTTCCTAAACGACTTGGAGTCGTTAAGAAACCCTTGTATAAGGGTCCTTCATGTTGCATACTTTGAGCTTTGGGAGCTCTGAGGGCTTGCGGTTCTTATTGGAGCAACATAAGACGACAAGGTGACTCACCCTCCACTGGTGGTGCGCACTGGAATAGGATGATTCGCTCTCTTATGGGACAAGATAATTCGCTCTCTTGTGGAGCAGGATGATTCACTCTCCTATGTAGCAGGATTGATGTGTTCTCCATGGTGATTGTAGCAGGATTGATGTGTTCTCCTGTGAGGACAAGATTGATTAGTTCTCCTATCGAGGCATCCTACCCATGCAGTCTAGGACTCATGGGAAGTACCTCTCATCTGATCAATGAGCAGGGAAATGAAGTTAGGGACCATAGTAGTACCAATGGACGCATCGTTGTATCTTCCATACTCCCTGAGCTAGGATGACCTCCATTGATCTGGGATCAATGATACTGGTCTGGGACCAGTGCTAGGAGTGGTACCCACTATGACACTGACTTTGGTTCGGTTGAGACTGGTTTGGGACCAGTGGTACGCACTCTGAGACTTACTTCGGGTCAGTGGATAATGGTATGATACATTCTCGATCAATTCTTCTTCTGCATAGTTCAGCATTGCTAATTTGAGCAGAGCTAGTAGCGCTGAGCAGAGCTAGCAGAGCCAATAGAGCTGAGCTGAGCAGAGTAGAGCTAGCAGAGCCAACAGAGCTGAGCAGAGCAAGAGTAGAGCCAACACAGTTGAGTAGAGCTGGGTAGAGCAGTGCAGGGCACTGATGACATAGATAGTATAGTTGGACTTATGGATCAGCAGATGGAGTTCTCCCTAGTTGAGAGGAAGTGTTAAATTGGCAACTAGGGCCAAACTCCATGTGGGTTAGCTTATTTATGGCAGCTAATATTTTTATTGGATCCCTCTCATCGAGAGGTGTAGGATTGATCCAAATATAATCCGATTTCGATAAGTATTTATGAAGATATGAATTTATTTTGATTATGTAATTATTATCGAGCCGACTAGTTCTCATGTAGGCTCAAGAAGCCCAAACGTCATGTCTATTCAACCTATACATTTTTGGTATAAATAGAAGAGGATTTGATGTCATTTGAACACAATTCTTGAGTGATCTTCTCCTCTCCATGTCTCGGGTTTTTGGAGAAGGAGTGAGACACCAAGAATAATACGCTGGCCTTACAAATGATGCCCTAGATCTAAAACACAGGAGCATTGGTCATGAAGAATTCTATTCCAGCAAGGGGATGGGTCTATCCATAGCCACAGAGAAGACTCTCCATACGAAGTTGCAGTAATGGTAATAAGCCCTAGCTGCAGTGGCCGTAATGAAACCCTAGCTGTTGTAACCGCAGTGATGAAACCTCAACCCTAGGCACAGTAAGTCACAAGCTTATGAGGAAATCTTATACGCTGTCCAATAGCACTTAAACGCAGTCAAAAGATAGAATCTCTATATGCTGATATGCTGTAAACCCTATACAACATACACGGTGTTCATAAAAGATTCATACGCAGGGTATGGTGTAGACATGGCACATAGAATTGTTGACACTCTCAATGTATGCGGATCTGGCAACATAAATCATATACAGAACCCACATATTGAAATGTAGTTATATATGGAATGATACAGCCAAGGTATGAAGCCATCAGTTTGGATTATATATGGAATGCTGATCATGCCATAACCCTGGATCCGTTGTCACATGGAATCATTACACACAGATTCATGGACAGTCAACGTGATGCCTGGAACAACTGCCGTCATAAAGTTATTAAGACGCACTCAACGCTATTCATGTTATACACACTGTATATATATGTTGTTCATGAGAAATATATTCACGGTCAATGGGACACAACATGATACAGGTCATATTCATTATGGATGCAGTTATATTTATGATGGATGGAATGCTGATATATACAAGTCATATAGATTATGGAACGCATTCATCATGGATATATACGCTGGTCCAGAAAGCATATTATATACACAACAATGAAGACAATAATATGCTGTGTATATAGACACACACACACATATATATCTATATATATACGCAGGTCCAGAATGACATAGTAACAATGTTATGAAAATGTACTAGGAGCTACTGTTCATACGCAGTCCTAAATAAGACATACTCTGCCTCTATACGCTATATAATGAAGTTATAAATAGAGCTCTAACTGCTGCCAAGAAGAAGATATAATCTCATCTATACACTCTTTGATGAAGCCTCTATCTGCTCTGATCACAAGAAGGTTCTGGTCACTGATAACAAGGTCTCAAGTATTGTTGTAGGGGACAACATGAAAATAGAAGGATTGTTTAAGATGGAACTGCGTGGAACTATAGCCTAGCTGCTTTGCTAGGCTGCAAGCCATAGCAAGCAGCTAAGGTTGATATTAACAGAGGCAAATTGTTGCAGCATGATGAAGCAACAAGAAGGCAGAGGCAGCAGCATGATGGGCAGCACTATGAGATCATGTGCATGGGCAGTACAATGATACTTTAGCAGGGGAAGCAACATGATGATGATGCACATTAGTTTGAGCAGCATTATGATGGATAAGATCATGGACATGGGTAGCAACATGGTGCAGTATGCAGTGGTGCAACTAGAGGACCAGATGTAGCACGATGATAGGTATCAGTTGAAGCAGAATGTCTTCAACTGATCTCATTGTTATAGGAGATGATCTATGCTTAGATCTAGACAAGTCAAAATGTTGACTTCTGTTGTAAATGTACTATCTCTCTCTCTCTCTCTCTCTCTCTCTTTCTCTGCTAAACTTTGAAGATAAAAGAAGATTTGATCAAAGGGTTTCCCCACACATTGTGGGGTTTGTCCCTGGCTCGTGCCACATCTTGTGTCCTCTTGTCTTGGCTTGTCTTTTGCGATTTATATTTATGTTTTATCTGCAGTTTACTTTAATACTGATGTGATTGCTAACTGTGAAAATTTAAATAAATTGGTCTAAGCATAGAACATACCAAAATTTAACACATGAAGAATCGCAAATTAACATTATCTCAAAGTGAGTACATAGAAAAGGTGTTGAGAAGGTTTAATATGTAGAATGCAAAACCAGTTAGTATACCTTTGGCTAGCCATTTCAAATTAAGTAATGAGGAGTGTCCCAAGACAGAGGAGGAGATGGCTCATAAGTCTAAAGTTCCATATGCATCAGCAGTTGGAAGCTTAATGTATGCAATTGTCTGCACAAGGCTTGATATTGCACATGCAGTGGGAGTTGTAAGCAGGTACATGAACAATCTAGGAAAATAACTTTGGATGGCGGTGAAGTGGATTCTCAGGTATTTGAGAGGTACCACAAATCAGGCATTATGCTTTGGTGGTTCAAACATTGCTCTACAAGGATATGTTGATGCAAATATGGCAGGTGATAGAGATAATAGAAGGAGCACAACAGGGTATGTGTTTACTGTAGGTGGAATAGCTGTCAGTTGGGTCTCAAAACTGCAAAGTGTTGTTGCACTCTCAGTAATAGAAGTAGAGTATGTCGCTGCTACAGAGGCTAGTAAAGAAATGATTTGGTTACAAAGGTTTCTAGATGAATTGGGTAAGAAGCAGGAGTTGGGTAGGCTATACAGTGACAACCAGAGTGCCATACATCTTGCAAAGAACTCTGCATTTCATTCCAAGACTAAACATATACAGCTCAAGTACCATTTCATATCCATGTCAGTGTTGGAAGATGGACAGTTGAAGCTGGAAAAGATACACACTAGCTAGAATCCTGCAGATATGTTAACAAAAGTTGTAACAAGGGAGAAACAGAGAATCTGTTCAGTTTCAATTGGTCTTCAAGTATGATGAAGAAGATGAGAAACAACCAGGTCCAAAGTGGAGTCACTGTCCAGCAAATGAAGCAGCGATGGAGTTGCTATAATCAGTCTCCAAGTGAGAGATTGTTGGGTGTGGAGCCTGATTATCTTTTGTATTCAAAGGTATTACCACATTGGACCCTAGTTCGTAATGGGGTGGCAACGCTGCCCGTAAAATATTCACTGCAGGGGGGGTCCAGGGGGGCGGTTGCAACCTTTCGGGAGCCCCCCCCGGATCGGGGGCAGTGCCCCCAAAGCTAAGAATAGATGTAAAATTGCCTTGCAAAATGTTGTAATTTCGTAGTCAATCTGGGTTGTTCATTAGGCGGAGATCTGACAGTAGAAGTTATGTTTAAATTAGGGTTTTTTGCCCTAGAAGGCAACCCCTTGCTATATATGAGGGGATTATATTGCGTCTATGTAGATCTGTATTTTTGAGTGAGGAAGAGAGAAGAGAATGAGAGCGAAGAGGGAATTACAATGGATTTGTTGTAGGTTGTATCTCTTTAGTTTGCTGGGTAATATAAAAGGAAGGACTGGCTGTTTCTCCGTGGAAATAGCCCAAACTGGGTGAACCACGTATATCTGTGTCTCTCTTGTTTTATGCGTTTTATGTGTTTATATTTCTACAATATTTTATGTGTTCCATTGCTCTATAATATATAATTTTCTAACATCGCGTTCACTTATAGATACTTCCATTTCCCCTATACACACAACTATTCCTTTTATCCCAATTTCCATTGTGGAAACCCCTTCATCCATTGCTAATGTTTCAGTTTCATTTGTAGATATTCCAACTTCAGTTGTTAATATTCCAAATTCCACTGTTAATACTCCAGTTTCAATTGGAAATCTTTCATTTTCATCTGTAAGCATTGCTAGCTCATCCATCTCCATATCAACCCAAACCAATCTTCCCTTATCTCTGAGCCAAGCCAAGGCTTTAGCCATGGCCAATAGATATGCGCCTTTGGTGTTGCCTGGTCAATTACATGACCTACCTCAGGACTATCAAAGCAAAATTCAATTATTTGATGCTATAGGCCTATACACTGCTCAACAACATGTTAACATAATGAACGATTATTTTGAGTTACATGAGATAGATGACACAGATGTAAGAATGAGAATTTTTTCCCAAACATTAGCTGGGGAAGTTAGAACCTGGTTTAGAAACATAACTACTGGTAGTATTGGTGATATGACAAACTTTCATAGGATGTTCATTGAGAGATGGGAGAGGAAAAAAAGCCCATTGCAGATACTCTATGAGTATGAGAACATTAGGAGAGGTCCTAAAGAATTAGTTCAAGACTACTTCACCAGGTTTAATAACACTTACAATCCCATCCCCCGCAAACCTTAAGCCTCCTCCTAATCTCACAATGATGAAGTTCCCTTATGGTTTTGATCTAGACATGGCCAACCAACTTAGGGAAAGTGAGCCTTATGATCTGATATTGAAGAATGTAACATAGGCACTGAAGACAATCCCAAGCTAATCAAACTGTCAAAGTCACTCCCTTCAATAGAAAAGGGAAATACATTGAGTTATTGAAATAATTTCAGGATGTCTTTGCTTGGAGCTATGAGGACCTTAAATCCTATGACACCATCATCATCCAACACACAATTCCTCTCAAAGAAAATCAAAATCCTTTCAAACAAAAGCTTAGGAGAATTAATCCTGTCTTATTACCTTCAATAGAAAAATAAATTAAGAGGATGTATGATGCCAAGATAATTGCACTAATGAGGTTTTCTGAATGGGCCTCAAACTTGATCCCATCAAAGAAGAAAACTAGTGAGATTAGAGTCTGTGTAGATCTCAGAAACCTGAATAAAGCATCACTTAAACACAATTACCCACTTCCCAAAATGGACCACATCTTACAAAGGCTAGTTGGGTCAACCAGAATCTCATTACTGGATGGGTTTTCTGGTTAGAATCAAATTTTGGTTCACCCTAACAACCAACCTAAGACTGCTTTCACCACTCCTTAGGGCACCTTTATGTATGTCAAAATTCTTTTCGGGCTAATCAATGCAGGAGCCAATTTCCAGAGGTTTATGGATATAGCCTTTTCCAAAGATTTAATCCATGATTTCCTTGTGATATATCTTGATGATATTACTGTTTTCTCAAAATCAGACAATCAACATCTAGATCATCTAAGGCGGGTCTTTATAAAATGCAGAAAGTACGACATCTCCTTGAACCCCAAGAAATCTTTATTTGGATTGGAAGAAGGAAAATTGTTAGGACATATCATTTCCAAAGATGGCATAAGAATAGATCCTACAAGAATTGAAGCCATCCTACTGATACGACACCCTAGGAATATCAAAGAACTACAAGCCTTTTTAGGAAATATTAACTTCCTTAGAAGATTTATTTCTAACCTAGCAGAGTTAATTAGAACACTAAATAACGTGTTGAAAAAAGATTCGACCCTAAGTTGGACTGTCAAAGCTAAGAAATCATTTGAAGATATCAAGCTAGCCTTGACAAAAACCCCAGTATTAGTTAGTCCCAAATTTGATAGGGATTTCATTTTGTTTTCCTTTGCTTCTGAGCATACAATAGCTACAGTTTTACTGCAGAAAAATGACCAAGGATATGAACAACCCATTGCTTTATTTAGCAAAGCCTTAAGAGATGCTCCCTTAAAATACAACATAATGGAGAAACAAGAATTGGCTTTAGTCAAAGCTATCAAAGATTTTAGGGTATATATTTTGTATTCTCATATAGTAGCCTATGTTCCCAATTCTGTAGTCAAAGACATCCTCACTCAGGAAGGTCCTGATGGGAAAAGGGGAAAATGGATTGCTACTATCTTAGAGTATGATATAGGTTTGTATTGGTAGGGGATTAAATAATGTGATTTTTAGAGATATTTCCCAATATTTAGTCAAATTAAGGGTATTGTTTAATATGTCATGAACGCACGTGATATGTAAGAGGCTCATTGAGTGAATCCCCCATGGAGGTGAAGGCGGGAGGCTTTCTCCCTCTCAAAGGTGACAATACCAATTTCTGTAGCACTCTACCTCCCGTCATCCCCCAATTCGACATGCATCTGGATATCCTTCTCCTCCATGCTACTGAAAAACTCCTTGCACCCTATCATATGGAATGAGGAACTGGAATCAAGGTACCACACACTCTCCATAATAGTCTTGGCCATGCATGCTATTACAGTGAATTCTAATTCTAACTAATGGAGGAACTAATGGAAGGTCAAGTTTTGGAAGTGGAACATCAACCACACTGAGTGATCATCTAGATAACTAATAAATCAGCCCAAATTAACTCATGCATGTATATAATCCGAGTTACCCAGTTGGGATTGGAGTTAAAGGGAAATGTACTATTGGTTGTAAACTATTCCAAGTTGTATAGGTGGTGCATGTAGTCCTAGAATTGACCTAAAGGAATTGCGCAATCCAGATGTGGAAAATTCCTATTAAATAGGGGCCTAATTCCCAAGGGAACAATGCAAGGAATTAGGAGCTTGGAGGGCTTAAAAATTGGCTAAGTGTTGGCCAGAGTCAGTCAGTCATGTAGAGGGATAGACCATACACTTGCAATGTGTGCTCAAGCTTGAGAAAGCATATGTATTTCTTCTCTATTCCATGATTAATACAATATAGATAGTAAGGGGGTTTGAGAAGTTGCTTTCCCCTAGATATATTTATGTGCATATGTGATGTTTCTTTTTTCATGTCTATGATTCTTGTTCTATATGGTGAATTAACTTCCAAAGATTACTAGAGTAGCTTCATGTCTTGTGATTTAGAAAATTTCATTAATATTGAATCTACACAATAATTTCTACATTTAGCCACTTTTGTTTTCATTCATGGCCAATAAAAAACTTTCATAAGTGTTCTGATAATTTTTTGATAGCCTGGATGAACTGAAAAGGGCCTCTTATAATGTTCATCTAGGATCAATTGTTTAATTATGTGCACATTTGGGATATAAATGTTGTTTTTGAAAGTCAAGAAACCATCACTATCCAAAGAAAAATATGTTCTATTAGGCCAGTTTCATTTATCAATTTAGTATTCTTGATCTTCTACGGTTGTAGTCCTAATCTATTCATTAATAATTGTTTTAATATTGCTAGTAGAGATCACATAAATCTGATTTAAACTTTTTCTCAATGCATATGCAATTTTATTTTCTTTTCCCTTGACGTGTTTGATTTCAAAAATCAATTCATTAAGGAAGGCCATCCACCTTGTTTTCCTTGAATTTAAATATGGTTGGCTAAATAAATATTTCAGGCTAATATAGTCAATTATTAATGTGAATTTATTACCCAAAAGATAGTGTCGCCACATTTTTAAAGCATGCATTACTGCAACTAACTCTAGGTCATACAAAACATAATTCTTTTCATGCTTCTTTAGCTTCCTAGACTCATAAGATATTACATGGTTATCTTTCATTAACACTCCACCTAATCCCTCCAAACAAGTATATTTACACATTGTATAATCTTTATTAGGAAAAAAGCCTTAAGATTGGGAGCTACGGTTAACAAATATTTCAACTGATCAAAGCCTTATTAACACTTTTGGGTATAGATAAATCTAACTCATTTCTTTTGTAAGGATGTTATAAGATAGGAAAACTTAGAGAAACCTTCAGTGAACTTATGTTAATAACCTGTAATTCTCATAAAAGATCTCATGTCAGGTATATCTTTAGGAATATGCCAATAGAGAATAGATTTTTCAAGGTCTACCATGATTCGCACTTTAGATATCACATGCCGCAAATACTGAATCTGATCTTGGTAAAACTCATATTTACTAAATTTGGCATATAGATGATGATCCTTCTTTTCCTTTCTAGCCAATACAAAGTTTTCTTTACCCTCACCCTTGGATGAAGTCCCATCTCTGGTATTCTGCCTTATTTCCTATCCTGCACCAAGTCGAACCATAAGGCCCAAAAGGGCTAGAGTTATCAAGTCTTCTTCTGGGACATTGACACTGACCCTACCAGGTTCATCACGAAACTATGTAAACTTGCTTAGATTATGTGGAATTGTGTCATTCTTCTCCATCTTGATACTTCAAAGTTTATCCTTGAGTGCCAACTTCCTGTGGTGACTACTATTCTTGAATAATTCTATTAATGCTTTCCACATTGGGAACCAAATTTATTTTCCGTGGAAATTCGAGACAGTATGATCCCATACTCCCTCCAAGATTATTCTCCTCACCTTGGCTACATCATTCTTCCACTCAGCAAGGTTCTGAGCATCAGATGCTTGAGGTTTTGAAACATCTATCTTGATGTATTCCAGTAACCCATTGCCATCTAATACTGCCTCAATGCGGTCCTTCCATGCAACACAATTTGAGGTGCCTTCCAAGGTATAATCTAGCCTTAGTCTATTGAAATCCATCTTTTCTGTCCTAAAGAAAACTTGCCACACTAATCTCCAGAATCGAACTTCTGAGTAACAACTTGAAATTTCTTCTTCTGTTGTGAATCCATCTCTGATACCACGTAGGAATTATGATGTAGATTTGAAATTTCTCATGAAATTTACTAAATCACAAGACTCGAAGCTACTCTACTACTTTGCGGACATTAATTCACAACTTAGAACACAAATCATTGACATGCAAAAGAAAACATCACACATGCACAAATATTTATCTAGGGGAAAGAAACTGCTCAAAACCCCTTCCTATCTTTATTACATTAATCAAAGAATAAATATGAATACATATGCTTTGATCAGGGATCAATGTTTTAGCTAAAACATTAGAGTGATCAGAATTGCATCAGACTTAAATGAATGGATAGAGTTCATCTCCAGCATTCCAACGCTGCAAATGGTTCGAAAAACTGACATCGTATGCAAAAGTTAGAGCTTTTGCAAGTTTGGTAAAAAGAAAGCCCCCTGGGGCTAGCCCCCACCCCATGTGACCAAGCGCCTGAACCAGGAGCTACGGGCCAACTATTAAGCAGGATTAATGTGCCACTAATCAGTTTATCATTTAATTAATTTGTAATTAAGTTGGCGGAATTTATGGCAGAGCCACTAAATCCGGAACCGCCACCAAACTTGGTGGACTTAACTGAAAGTTCTCCAGATTTAGAGGAGGTTTTCTAGGAAAAACTGTTTGAGCCATAACTTACTCAATTATCAACCAAATTTCGAAAATTAATAGTCATTTTTCGCTAATTGGCATGTTGTGAATTCATTGGAGTAGGTTTTAGAGGCAGAAGAAGTCATCTACAAGTGTTTTTGTTCACTTGAAGATTTTTGAAGCCTAGGGCCACCACGTGTTGGAGGTCATTCCCAGAGCAGCTGGTAACCAAATTGAGTAAAAAAATAGTCATTTCTAATAGATTTGAATGTGTTAAACTCATTGGATCAGGTTTCATAGGCAGAAGAGGTCATCTACAAGTGTTTTTTGTTTTCACTTGAAGATGTTTGAAGCCTAGGGCCACCAGGTGTTGGAGGCCATTCCTAGAGTAGTTAGTAACTAATTTGAGTAAAAAAATAGTAATTTTGATATATTTTAATGTTTTAAACTCATTGGGATAGGTACCGAGAGCATTGGTTCCATGCAACAACAATTTTAGCACTATTGAAGCTAATACAAAGGCCCACACTATGAAGCTGGACCAAGGAGATGTAGCCCAGTAGGGGTGAACTCCTTCAACAAAAATTTGTGTATTGAGATATATTATTTGTGCTTGATGTGTTTTTATATGCTTCTGTTTAGCCATTTAAATTCATGCTTTTAAGTTCATGCAAAACACTAAATTTCACCAAGTTAGATGAATTGACAATCACATGCTCATGGATAAAATCTCTATGGATAAGCAAACCAAAGCAAAGAAAATTTTATATTTGGAAATGATACTAGCATAGGGAAAACGGAGGATGGATCACTCGCGAAAAGGATAGGGTTAGGGTTTTCTCGCGCATCTCCTGCGGTTCGTAGGGGCTAGGTTTCGACAGCCCTCCTCGTCTAGGTCACAACCGCTGCGGTCACGGCTCAGGAACATTATAGCTGTAGCTCCACCATCGGTTTCCTCACCTGTCATTTTCAGTCGCCGACAAAGAGTCAGTTATGGATGACTTGGAGCATGAAGCGGTGGATTACTCGGCGGATTCCTCGCCGGACAAAGCTATCTTTGGGAAACCTAATTTTGCCACTCGCTCACAGTTCACGCCTTCCACATCTTCAACTATTCCAGCGCGCCCTCCATACCCGTCCTCCGTCTCGACAGCAGCTTATCAAACCATCCCATCCTCTGCAGAAGCATTTCCTATTGAATCTCTGCCATTTGAGGTCCCTCCACTCTCGCCGGGCTCTCTGCAATTCTTGGCCTCACATACACCCCCCTCGCCCTCGTTTGATCCACAGGCCCTGCCCCTCCTATCAGTGCCTTTCCCCCCGCCGGCAGCTACTCCTGCATCACATCCCTCTGTCTCGGGAGTCCGCCCTTCTGGATGCTTTGAGACTCCTGCGGTCGTTATTCACCCCACAATCCCCCCATCCCGGGAAGGCATTACAAATCCCCTGGTGGATCATCCGTCGGCCCCCCGTTCCGGAAAAAAGAAGGCAAAGTGTGTCAGGTCTACGGCAAGGGACATCTCCATCAAATTCGACGAATCGAGGCCTCTCGGTGATTATATGGACATTGCGAACACCGTGTTGGTAGGGCACGTCAGGGGTAGGACATATTCGAGGCAGAGGCTCAATCTATGGGTAAAGGAGATCTGGGGCGGAGTGCTTTTCGACCTACCAGAGGTCCATGTCCTCCCCAGAGGATGGTTCTCCCTTAAATTTTCCAAGGTAAGTCAGACTAACCTTGTTTTGGGCCGATACTGGCATATTGAAATGGCCCCGGTCCTCCTCAAGCGCTGGAATCCCCTCTTCGATCCAGAGCGGGAGCAGCTCGGTGCCGGACCAATCTGGGTTCGACTCCCAGGTCTACCAATACCATTCTGGGATGAAGAAGTTTTCATTAGGATTGGCAATGCCCTGGGGACTTATCTGGACTACGATCGCACATATGTGGAATCTGGGAATCGAACACTTGCACGGATCTTGGTTCATCTGGACACACGAGAAGGACTCGAGGAACAGATCACGCTTCAGTGGGGAAGGTGTATCAGAGTGCAGTTGTTGGACTATGAAGGAGTCCCCTTCCGCTGCAGACGATGCCATAAAGTGGGGCACCTTGCGAAGGACTGCCCACTCAACAAGAAAGCAGAAGACACACCGAAAGGCACCCCGACATCTACCAGGACGGCATCCCCCAACATTTCTCGCCCTCCCTCTGCGGGCCCGCCCCCTTCGGCTTCATCTCCCGCGGTCGATACAGGACTCCGGCGACCCTCGCCTCCAAAAACCAGGGCTCGCTCGGCGGCAGAAGCGGGTATGATCTCAGGTTCTCTTACCCCATCTTTGCTTTCTTCGTTTGATGTTAATCATGTCATTGGTCCCTCTACACAAACCTCCATGATTCACTGCACTTTATCATCATCTCCACTTACCTGCAACACTGATCCCATTATTTCCACAACATCCCCTGAGGCTTGCTCCTCCCCGCGCCCGTCCTCCCCACCTCATCCATATTTTCTCCGGTCTAGGAATCCTGCCAAAGAGCCATCAGCCGGACATTCTGGTCTGGGCATTGTTATTCCTGAGGGGGTTTCATTGAATACCAGAGGGAGAAAATCCCATCTATCAAAGGCCATTAAACAAGCTGGGGCAGAGGTGGTATCTGGCCGGCAATCGACCATTGACGGGGTCCTTAGAGCAGGACACACCCCGAGAGGTGTTCCCCCATGAAGTGCCTATCCTTTAACTGCAGAGGACTGGCTAGTTCCTCCAAAAAACTAGCCATGAAGCGGCTCATTGAAACTGAGCCTATTGACATTATCATGCTACAAGAGACTCTCTGCTCAGCAGATCAGATTACTCGAGCCATGCAAGCCACGGCCCCTGGATGGAGCTTTTATGCCAATGATGCTGTCCTCGCTCCATTAAAATGAATTCGACCTGGGGGGTGCAGGGTTCATCGGTTTGGATTTTTTCTCTGCTGAACTCGGCATGGATCTCAGAGTTGTCAATATATATGCTCCCTGCTCCCAGAGAGAATCGTTCTGGCAGCATATTCTTCATCTCCCCTTGATGAATGAAGACCATGTTATTATTGGAGGAGACCTCAATTTCTCTCTGGGTTTCAGGGAGTCATGGGGCTCAGAAGCTCAAATCGACCCTATTACTGATTATATGACCAATCTGCTGGAGCAATCAAATTTCTCGGATATACCAATGCAGCGTCTCCTTCCTACTTGGCGGAATCGACGGGTTGGGGATGCTGCACTTGCACGCAGACTTGACAGATTTCTTCTAAAGGGGACTCTTCTACAACGCCTGCATCTCTTCAGACAATGGGTTGGCTCGGGGGGGTTATCGGACCACAATCCTATATACCTGGAGATTCAGGGTCCCTCCAAGAAACCAAAGGCACCCTTCAAATTCAATCACATTTGGCTGAAGGATCCATCATATATCAAGCTGATAAAGGAATACTGGATCGCACACCCTATCAATGACTCTGAATCTCTCGCCAAAGGGTTCTGCAGGAACCTCTCAGAAATAAAACATATTTCTATTAAGTGGGCAAAGGAGAAATTGGAACGTGAATCAGCACAGCTCTCCCAAATTGAAGCTGATTTATGTTCACTCACCGATGACAGAGGATTGGGGTTCATCTCAGCTGCAGACAAATGCAGGCTTATTGACCTTGAGAATCAAAAAGCTAAGATCCTCAAAGAGAGAGAGGAATCCATTAGATTAAGGAGCCGAGCTTTATGGATACAAGCTGGGGATGACAACACAAAGTTTTTTCATAACTTTGCAAAGTGCAGGAAAGTATCTAATACAATCTGGAAGCTCCCCTCCCCGGATGGCGACTTCGCAGATAATTTTAACAAGCTCGCTCACCTGGGCACCACCCATTTCAGGAATCTCTACAAGAGCCCACGGGAAGCCAACCTACTTGATATCATTAATGTGGCTAACCACTTCCCGAGATTCGTGGAGGAAGATGATGTGGAGGCTTTAACTGACCCGGTATCAGCTGAGGAACTCGAAGGAGTGCTGAAATGGTTCAAAAAAGACAAAAGCCCTGGACCGGATGGTTGGACCATTGAATTTTACTCAGCCTTCTTCGATGTATTGGGACAGGATCTGCTGCGGGTGGTCGAGGAGAGCCGGACTACAGGATCCATATATCATGCTATCAATTCTACTTTCATTGCTCTCATTCCCAAATCAGACTCCCCGGCATCCTTTGATGACTACAGGCCCATCTCTTTGTGTAACTGCCTCTATAAAATCATCTCTAAGACCATTGCAAACCGTCTTAGACCTATCCTCTCCCGATCCATTGCCCCGCAGCAATTTGCATTTCTTGAATCTAGACAGATCCACGAGGCCATTGGACTCGCTCAAGAAGCCCTACACTCCATCTGGTCGAAGAACCTAAAAGCCATCCTCCTCAAAATCGACCTTTCCAAAGCCTTCGACCGAGTCAGCTGGCTCTATCTAAAAATGATCCTCATTCATCTGGGGTTCCCTCACGCCTTCATCACTTGGATCATGGCCTGCATAACCTCACCTTCCTTCAGTATCCTCATTAATGGCCCGGCCTCTACATTTTTCCACTCTGAAAGGGGTTTGAGGCAGGGGTGCCCCCTATCGCCCCTTCTCTTCCTCTTGGTCATGGAAGGTCTCAGCCGCCTCATGGATTCTGCTAAGCGAGCTGGAGACATTGGGGGTCTTCGCATAACTGACCTATGCTATCTTACTCATCTACTTTTTGTGGATGATGTCATTATACTTCTAGATGGCAGTGTACGAGACTCTCGGGCCTTCTCAAAGATCCTGCAACGTTTTTCTGCAGCTACTGGTATGCTGCCAAATCAGATGAAATCAACCATCACCTGCGCTCGCACATCTGTTCAGGAGACCCGGACAGCCCTACAGACATTCCCCTACTCGGTCCACCCTCTGGATAGAGGTCTCAAATACCTGGGGTTCAATCTGAAGCCAACTTGCCAAAGGATAGCTGATTGGGTCTGGCTGGTTGACAAATTGGAAAAAGACTCACTGGATGGAGCTACAGATATCTCTCTAGGGCTGGCAGATTGGTGCTCATTAAATCTATGCTAGAGGCTACCCCGGTATTCTGGATGGCACTAGCCTGGATACCGAGGAATATCCTGGGGCGGATACAACAGCTGTGCAATCGATACCTCTGGAATGGGAGTCAGGACAAAAGAATCTTTGCATGGATCAGCTGGAAGAAAATCTCTCTGCCCAAAAAATGGGGAGGATGGGGGCTCAAAGACCTTCCTGACTTCGCCAAGGCACTGGCTGCCAAGATGGGTTGGACTCTACTTACTAGCCAAAACCTTTAGACCAGGTAACCTATTATAAATACATATGGCCCCAAAATATTCTGGATTGGGCCCGACTACCAACTTGGTCATCAAAGGGATGTTCATCGGTCTGGAAGGCCTTGATTCATTCCCTTCCCCTCATTCGAGACAATCTAGCTTGGCGAATAAATGATGGTTTGACGAGAAGGATTGGCTTGGACCCATGGATCAACAGTGGGGGTAGACACATCCTAAATCGGGATCTTATTACTCACCTTCAGGCCCGGGACATCCGGCATTTCGCACAGATTGCCGATTAGCATCGCTCTGATATCTTCACCCAAGCTTGGAAAACTGCCCAGCAGCTGGATCTCCCTCTTCAATGGCATCAGGAATGGGATCACTATACTGAGGCATTATCAGAATCACACATTCGAATCAAACAAGGTCCGGACGAACTTATTTGGTGCATTGCGGACCATGGTATATATGCTCCAAAATTTGGATACAAAGCACTCATATCTCACAGAATACCTGATCCGATTCATTCGTGGTGGAAAACCATTTGGAAGCTCAAGTCTCCACCCCGCTCCAAACTTTTCTTTTGGTGCGCCCTCAATGGTATTGTTCCCACAGGTGATCATCTTACTCGCAGAGCCATCTACGGCCCATCATGGTGTACTTTCTGTAAAAATGCATCAGAAAACTTGGATCATATTTTCCTCCTCTGCCCTGTTATCCACAATTTATGGAGCAACATCTGCAACCAGTTGGGCATAGCTGGCAATTGGACTGGGAACGATATACCGAGCGCATGGGATGCTTGGTCACACAGTCATCCGGGCACAAAACTTCAAAACCTCCCCCCTGTGGCTACATGGCATATCTAGCTCGCACGGAATCGGGCTATCTTTGAAGATCGATTGATATCATGGAGCCGGGTAGAAGTCACCATCATCGCTGCTTATCATGAGCTACCTGATCCACCTCCTCCTAGACCCAGAACCATACAGCCCATGCCCAACATCGACAGAACCACCCCGTGGGCTTTCTTCGACGGAGCAGCAAACCAAGCCGGGTGTGGAGGGGGCTTTGTTCTGCATATAAACGAACACCATCGATACCTTGCAAAAATGGGTTTCGGAAATGGATCAAATAACTATGCTGAGCTTTCTGCTATCCGCAATCTACTTCACTTTGCATTATCGCATCAACACACAAAGATCAATATATTTGGGGATTCAATGGTGGTCGTTAACTGGATTAACAATGTCACTACTTGTCATACACACACACTCAGCAATATATTACTTGATGCACTCACTCTCAAAGCAGCTTTTAATCATTTCTCTTGTTTACACATTTACAGAGAACATAACAGTGAGGCTGACAAATTATCCAAAGAGGCCTCGACACTTCCCAAAGGCGAATGGCTAATAGTGGAGCAGAATGGAATAGAAGAGCACCAATTTTACCACAGGCCATACATAGATCAGAGAGAACAGAGGGACAATAGTCCCGATATCTGACAATTAATGGAGACTATTTTGATATGATGAAATGTATAGAACAATGGCTATATTGTTTATAAAACAGAATCCTTTTTTGGATAGCGAATAGGCTGAACAGCCAGATGAATGTACTCAACACAATTTTGCAACTACCCTCTGAACAACACCTTGATGAGGTGAATTTTGTATGAACAATACAGTAATGCCATGGCATCTACTATATGTAATTTTCTAATATTAATGAAAATTACTGATTTTTCCAGTGGAAAAAAAGATACTAGCATAGCATTAACTAGAAATTAAATTCAGATCAAGTTGGTATCAGAGCACACGGTTGCTTTCTTGATTTTCTTGAAGGGTTTGATAGTTGCAATTATTGTTATGATTAGGGGGTTGAAGTTGCAGACGGGAGAAGGGAAGATACAGATAGCTAGTCCTGAGATTAGGACAAGAAGGAAGAAGGATGAGAAAGCACCATCCTCACCCAAAAGATCACTCAAGGAAAAACCTAAACCACCTCAAGTTCCATCTCCATCAGTTGAGATAGAAGAGTCACAAATTGCACAAGAGGCTGAAGTGATTGAAGAGGTACAATCAATACAAATTATTGAGCCTGAATCCATAGCCATTATGTTTGGAGAAAGAGAGCATGAAGGTCCCTCTTCAGAAGAGGAAGAATTCAAGAAATATTTCTACACTTTGACTGAGATGGTTCAAGTCCTCTATGAAGAGAGGAACACTAGAATGGTTGGAGAGAGTTCTAAACCTCCAGATGGAGAAGGAAGCTCAGAGGACAGAAAAGATGAAAAGAAGGATTCCAAAGGGAATGGTGGAAAGCCACCTCCATCTCCACCATCCGCATCATCTTCCTCATCATCTTCACCATCTCACACAACATCATCTTCCACAACCATCACTGCCCATACTCATTCCAAAACCCCAAAAGGAAAAACTCCATTACTGAAATTAGACAAAAAATTCGAACTTCCCATGTACAATGGAGAAGTGAATGCAGAAAAGTTGGACAATTGGATTCGATAGTTGCAGGTAAACTGTAGAATTCAGAACCTTCAGGAAGATGACATAAATATCCAATTGGCTTCACTGAGGCTAGAAAGAGCTGCACTAATTTGGTCGGAAGAAAAAAATCAAAAGGAAATATGAATCCATGGTAAGATATCCATTTATTGGGTTGAATTGTTTTTTTTTTTTTTTTTCTGCAATTAAAAGATAGTTTTATCCTTTAGCTTATATGAAAAAGGCCATTATGAGTTGGTAGAATTTTAGGCAGCTTTAAGGCCAAACAGTCCAAGATTATACACAAGAGTTTAGGAAAAAGGCTTTATTGTTGGGAGTAAAATTGAATTCACAAGACACACTCTTGAAATATATTGGAGGTTTACATTCCTATTTGCAGCATACTATCCTTATGTTTAACCCAAGAAACTTAGATGAAGTATGTGTGAAAGCTATGCATCTTGAGGCAAGGGGAAAACAAAACATAGAGGAGAAAGGTGAAAGTGAGGGTAAGGGAAAAGAGAAGGGAGGGAAATGGAAGGGAAAGAAGAATGCAAGTATCAAAAAAGAGAAGGAAAACTCACATGCAAAAATTGTTCAAAGACTGGCCATGATGAAGACCATTGTTGGCAGCTTCATCCAAAATTAAAACCAGATAGATTGAAAACCAAAGAGAAAGGAAAAACTGTTGCTATAGCTAAAGAAGACTTAGGGTAAGATTAAGGAGATGAGACAAAAATTACAGCCATGGGTCTGAAAGGTCAACATGTTGAAAGTACTAGTTCCTCAAATAGCCATAACAACACTCTAAATGAAGAAAAAAGGGAAGAGTTGTTCACTGTCAGAGTAATCTCAAATCATACCAAGATTGATGCACTCTTTGATAGTGGATCACAAGCAAACCTGATTTCAGAAGACTTAGTGTTGTTGGGAAAAGTATCCAATACGGAATGACCCTATCCCACTCTAAGGGTGATAGTTCCTTAGCAACAATCAAAGCAAAGCTATTTGAGATTACTTCTTTATGAGATGTAAAAGAGGGGAGAAAGAGATCCACTAACCGATGTCTTTCGCTAATGATTGATCCAATCTTCTCTCTTCGCTGCTTGCCCTCAGCTCCTTGCTCTTTCACTGGCCCAACTACACCAAGATCCTGCAAAATGGCAAGAGAGGGAAACTATAAGAAGCATACATTCATAATTGATTCAAGGATTAGAATAAAACAAATACACAAGTATAACAATATACCATTGAGACACATGCATATAGAAGAACCTCAAATGCTTTATTAATGGAAGAAGTAAGGTTCAGGAAGTGATACAACCATAAGAGGCCCAATCCAGCATCACCTTCCCAGCAGAAAGAAATCTCCTCTTCACCTCCTTCAAAGAAAATCAACCAGTAGTTCTAAACTCAAACCAACAACAATTCTTTACATTCACAAGATTCCAGCCTCCCTAGACCTCATGAGAGAGATCTATATATAGGAGTTTTGGAGAAAGGATGAGTCAGCTTGAGGTTGGCATGAAGCTGACTAGTGTCCTCTCTCACTTCTGTTAGTCTTCAGTTCTTGAGTCCACTTGGAGGTTCTTGCTTCCACTTGGAGATCTAGAACCTCTTACTCATCACCAGTCGAATTCCCTAATCCAAGTGTCATTTTGGAAGCTTCCTGGGCATTGACACCTTGAGGAATGACTGTGCCACATGTCCAAACTCGCCCAGCGCAGGTAGCCTTCTTTGCAGTTGACATTCAACGCAGGTAGACAGTGGAGCAGTTGACATTCAGCGCAGATGCTCAGTGGAGCAGTTGACATGATCCAGAATTGCCTTGTTTTTGAGTGTTTTCAGGTGGAGAACTTTTATTCAGTGCTGTGGTTTGCTGACCTTGTTCCTCTAGGGGTAGGAACAACATGTTTAGGGACTTTGGATCCCTTAGATTATGGACATTTCATGCTTCATGTTGTAAGGCACAAAAATGTCTATAACAGTTGCCCCCTAAAGTATGAGGTCGTTCATCGGGTGAAATGCTTTATCAGGAGGATCCGAAGTTCATTCAATCGCTGAGAGGTGACCTGTAATAAGATACAATACAATACATTATTTTTCATACTGCTTTCATGATCTAGCTGAGGCGGGCATTCCCATGCTCAGCTTTATAAATTCATTTTGGTACATCGAACAAACGATCGTCTGATGGTAGACTGATAATTTTGGTGAAAATTATCATCCTTTGAGTAGGATGATCATCTGCTGCAATGATGTACATGTCAAATGTCTTTATATTTCCTGAATATATATCGCAGCCTGGATGGATGAAACTAGATCCGGGGTCTTCAAACTCGTTCGATCTTCACTCTAAGTACAAGTCGATCCATGTGAGAATTGCGCTGAAGTCGAACATGGAAAGACATCGCTTGATTACCGGTCAATGATGTAAACCGTTAACAAGCGCGAGAGGAATCACCGATAATGATAATGACCCTCAAGGTACTGCAGTACAATTCACGTGGTGTGAATAAAGGACTTGGCGTTGAACACCACGCAAAATATTCTGGTCGAAGGTCATTGATGTATACCTGTCGCTGGAAGTGAGAAACTTGCCATTGAGGCATGCAAGCTTCAAAGTACTGAGGGGGTTGTTCCTAGATCAACTCCTCGGATAATGAGCTGATGTCGACAAGGAGCGATCCGTCAAAGGAGGGCCTTATTGAATCCCACATCAGTGACACGGAACGGAGCTAATGATTTTAATGGAGGTGAAAACAATCTATGAAATATGATTCAGGGTGGCGGTCATGAAAGGATGAAAGATGATGTATGGTAGTGGATGGGACACGGTTGACTCTTTCTGAACAACATCTCTTGAACATATAACGACACTGATGCGATGGATCGATAGCATTACCCCAAATGTGGATGGTTTGGCGAGACCATGGTGATGAGACCGGTGAATGAAACAGCCCAACCCGATATGGTACGGAGGAAAAGTGTCATGTTCAAGAGCGACTTTGCTACCATTAAAGCTTTGAGGTTCTCCCAATTTTTCCCCAGTCATTTCTGACTAGTACCTCTTTATTTTTGTCAAGCTTGAGGAGGATAACATATTCTTGTTCTATAACCTGCCCTTCGGGCAAGCCCATCGCTATATTTTAACGAGCCTAGCGATAGGGAAACTCGTTCTCGTCTAAAGACAAGTTTTTCGCTATTTAATCATTTTAACGAGTCTAACGACAAGGAAAACTCGGTCCTTTTCATTTTTAGAGAGTCTAAAAAGGTACATAAAGTCAACTCCAAAATTCATTTTTCGTCATCTAATCCCTTAAGTCCGAAAAAGTATAAAACAATACAAAAGGGATGAGTTTTCGATAACTTTAACGAGCCGAATAAAACAAGCGCTCGACCTTTTTGTGCAATAATCCCTCAGGTCCAAAAAGATTAAAATCTAGAGGAGGGATAGCTCTTCCGGTCATTTTAACGAGCTGGAAGGCCAAAACTCGGCAAACTCTTCATATTTTACGAGTCAGTTGAAAAGAGCTTAAAGAAGACTCGTCTTTTGAGGAACGAGTGATAGACAGGGATAGCAACTGATTCCAGGTACAGGTTGGAATTTTCCAATCACGGTAGTGTCACAAGGATGGCTAGGTGAAATCACTCTTCGTAGCTGTTCCTCAAAATGGGTAAACAATCATATGGAGGTGAACGATCGGCCAAATGAAAGTGGAGGTGGCAGGTGCAAACACGACCAAGGCTTTTTATGGCTGATAAATTTACGATCACAGTGGTTATTTACCGGGATAGGTTCATTTTTTATTTAAAAATGAGCTTAAACTCTAGAGGAAACATTGCTCACTGCTTATATTTATTTTTTAACGAGCATGAAGACCGCGTTAAAACTGCTCGGATCTTGCGTTTATTTTTTAACGAGCATGAACTTTATGCTAAAACTGCTTGATATACCAGTCATAAGATAAGAAATGTCCCCTGTGAGATCTCTATTTTTTAAGGAGTTTCATCTTCACTAAGCTTTACTCCATATCCTTTCTTTATGCAAGTTCGGAAACGGCTAACCCAAAAAATAGATAAATAACCGCTCCTAGCTTGCACTCCAAAAGGTTTGCATGCCCCCAGGTATAAAATACAATTTCAAGGTTGCCCCTCCTCCTTCTCACCTCTGCTTTTCTTTGGGCATTCACAGCTACTTGTCGTCTTGCCAGTCTAATGTTAACGATACTTGTCTTCTCGTTATTTTTAACGGGTCTTATGCGATACTTGTCTTCTCGTCAGCCCAACTTTTAACAGATCTTTCGCAAGATCGCAAGAGAACAACTACTTGCGACAAGAGAGCAGCTACTTGCGACAAGAGAAGAACACTACTCAAAGACAAAACATTGGTGTTATTGAGGGAGGCTTACCTCTTTCTGGTTACCCAAAGATTGTCTCGTTAATCTTTCAAACAAAACACTTCCTCGGCAATGTCTACCGAAATAGACAAGGGTGAATGACCTTTGTCAAACACGTAACTTTGACAAAAGAATCCTATTCCAGAACAACCCCTCTTCCATCCACGGACGGGGTACGGACTAGTCATATTCTCTCGCGGAAATTCTACCTTATACCCAGGGTTTTTTCTGCCTGAAGCAGACCAGGATGCATGCCCCCTGGGTTCCAGTCCCATCTTTCCGAATCACTCGCACTCATCGGGAAGGAGGACTGGGGGTGGAGACATTTCTTGATTGAATAGACCATTCAGGGTTGGTATGTGACTATTTGCGATGCGTGATCCCGGAAATGAAAGTTGGTCTACGAGCTTGACCATCCTTCCTTCGTGTGGAAAACACATTACTCTAAAGAGTGAGGAGACTATTGCTCCCATGAAATATATATAGTCTCTTCCAAGGAGTAGGTTATAATCCAAGGGTCCTTGAATGACCATCACGTTCATTTGAACGGTCTTCCCTTTCAATGTAACAGGCACATTGGGGAGGATCCCTAATGGTCGACTGGTTCCTTTATCGAAACCCGAGAGATTTCTTATCTCAGGCAAAAGCGCCGGGGAACCCAGTGCTTTCCAAGCAACAGAGGAAAGGATACTCACAGATGCCCCTTCATCAATGATAGTGCCATCCATTACCATTTTGTATATTTGGACTATGATTCTGAATGGTATACTGGCTGGCAACCGGGGTCTGCCTAGTTGGTTCCAATCAAAGGACACAACCAGGTTGCTTGGTGGTGGGACCGAATACACGGCCGGATATGACCTTGACGATGTTCCTTCCTGCGATAAAGGAATGGGCGCATTGCCCTGATGCTCATCAGAGTCGGTGTTGATGAAAAGAATCTGGATGGTGTCATCCTTATTCTCTTCGGTGAGGGTGTCATTTGAAGATGAATCTTCAGTGACGGTGTCATTTGAAGATGAAACTTCTGAAGGGAGAACCGGGTCAACTGCCGTTTTGACCTTTGGACTTTCATCCGGTCTGGATTCAGTAGGTTCATTTTCAATGACTGACTCTTCAACTGACCACTTGAGCGGGCCAACTGTATTCTCAACCAACGAAGGACTTGGCACGAGTTTTTTGTATCCAGGAGGAAGTCTCAACGGTGAAACCGGACGATCTTCCAAAACTCTCTTCGCTTCGTCTAAGAAGGGACAACGGTGGATGGTGTGATCCCCTTCACACAGTCTGCAGGGGAATCTTGCTCCCCCTCTTTGTCTTGAACCTTCACTTTCGCTGGTTGACGGTAAGCATTCAACATGGCTATCAGAGGTTGATGCTCCCGAACTGTGCAAACGAGGGGACCAGTCCCTTAGTATCCGGGGAATACAGGGACAATCTCTATGGAAGTGGTCTCCTCTACATATGACACATGGCGATTTAGGCCCGATCTGTGCTGTGTGTGGATTTTTGTCAGATGTCTTTTGCTTGCCCCCAGTCGCCTTAGGCTCCTTCTTCTTCTTCTCTCTCTTCTTCTTCTCCTTCTTCTCCATGGGAGCTTGGCTTTTGCCGGCTCTACCTTGCGAAGATGAAGGATTGGAGGAAGAGTTATAGGAAGTAGAAGGCTAGTGGGCAGCTCTAGACTGATCTAACTGTTGACTCGACTGTTCAGGAACCATGGTGTTCTGAACTACATTGGTTGAGAATAGCCATATTGGCAGGCCAATTGTCAGTCCTGGAAGCGACAATGTGGCCATGTGGGGTGCACCAACTTCTCCCCAAGAGGAGAAAGGACTAGGATTTCCATCATGGGGAATTCCTTGGTTGGTGCGTTCCATGTTCTCAACCTAAAGATCAACGCAGGAATAGGAGGTGATTATGTTCCATTTTAGAATAAATTTTATAACGACGCTTTAGACACAACTTGCTTTTTCACTTTTTAAGAGTCGAGAAAAAGCTAAAGATGACTCTAGTCTCCTTCGATGTTTTAACGAGCCCGAAGTGACAAATGCTTGGATGGACTTTTTCACTTATAGATTTTGAAAAAGGCCAAAAGAAACTACTCTGGAGTTCTAGGCAGAGGGTGTGCCAAACTTTTCGCAAAACCACAGAATACGTTTTACGGTACGAGTGGTCGATCTTCGTGAATGCTGTGTTCACTGCATTGCGATCAGTAGGGCGGCCGACACGGCTTCCTATGGATAAAGGCTTTGTTCCTATAGGGGTCTCCCAATATATACGCGACGGTATGTGGGAGCACAAGTCCGTATTGATACTTATCGCTTCACCGTGGAGGAATCACCCAACCACTCAACGCTAAGATATCACGTTTAACGACGCCGGAACACGTCTCTAGCTTAGACCTCTATGTGTTTGCATTATGTTTCAATGCGTTGTTATGTAAATTCAATTTATTTTAGGTTGATCTTGTTTAGCAGTTTGCCTTTATGGATAACCACGAGATGTATGGTACAACTCCTAAATGCAGTCTAAAGATGAGAAGCAAGCTTTTTCAATCTTTTCAACTTATGAAAATCTTAACTACTGAGGGAAAAGAAAGACATCATCTTTTCACACAGATCATAGAGCACACACTAATGCACTTTCCCTAAATCCACATGCAAGCTGTCAAAATGCACATGCACAATGCAGGTATTTCTTTTCTCTTTCTTAATGTTGGTGTACTACAAAAAGAAAGCTGTTGTATAACTTTGAATTCAATTTCAAGTGAAAGCAAACAAGCTTTTGTCCAAAATCAAAAGACACCTTAAGATTTACTTGTTTCAACACTAGAAATACATAAATTCAAACCATATGACGAAAGCAAAAGCTCAATCAGCTATGAACAGCAAACAAACTAACTCTTAAGATCAAAACGACACTTATCACAGGTCTAGATCTAAGAGGCCACAGCAAGACTAGTTCACTTTCGTTATGGGAAACTGTAAATGATATAAGAAATACACAAAGAACAAATACAGTTTCTTTATACAACCGAGGCGGAATAGTGGCAAAGAAAGGTGGTTTCAGATAGGTACATTGACTGATAACAGGCTGCAAAAACAGGGATGAAAATAGGGCAACATAAAGCAGAGAACCCCAGTAGCACAAGGCCACACTGGTTCAACGCAGGTAGAACACTGTCAGTTTGACATTCAGCGGAGGTAGCCCCTTCGGGACCTGCGATGAAATGCAGACTGCCTTCACAGTGCCTGCAATGAAGGAGAAACTCTCGTTTCTCTCAGGTTCTGGGTCACAGATTGCTCAAAAATCAACAGTTTTTGGCCAAATCAAAGCTATCAATCAAGTACACACTAAAGGATGAAAAGGAGGATGAAAAGCTATCACTAAGAGCGAGTTGTTCAGAGTCCTTGTGGATCAGCTCTTCAAATCATAAACATGCCCAGAAACTGAGCTAGAGTAGCTGCCCTCTACTTTGCATTTGAAAGATCCAAATGCAGTTCGATTCGGTACTCCCTGTGTTTAGGAAATGAATAGAAAAAACACAAACAACCAACAAGATACGATCCCCAGCGGAGTCGCCAATTTGTTGTTGGGAAAAGTATCCAATACGGAATGACCCTATCCCACTCTAAGGGTGATAGTTCCTTAGCAACAATCAAAGCAAAGCTATTTGAGATTACTTCTTTATGAGATGTAAAAGAGGGGAGAAAGAGATCCACTAACCGATGTCTTTCGCTAATGATTGATCCAATCTTCTCTCTTCACTGCTTGCCCTCAGCTCCTTGCTCTTTCACTGGCCCAGCTACACCAAGATCCTGCAAAATGGCAAGAGAGGGAAACTACAAGAAGCATACATTCATAATTGATTCAAGGATTAGAATAAATCAAATACACAAGTATAACAATATACCATTGAGACACATGCATATAGAAGAACCTCAAATGCTTTATTAATGGAAGAAGTAAGGTTCAGGAAGTGATACAACCATAAGAGGCCCAATCCAGCATCACCTTCCCAGCAGAAAGAAATCTCCTCTTCACCTCCTTCAAAGCAAATCAACCAATAGTTCTAAACTCAAAACAACAACAATTCTTTACATTCACAAGATTCCAGCCTCCCTAGACCTCATGAGAGAGATCTATATATAGGAGTTTTGGAGAAAGGATGAGTCAACTTGAGGTTGGCATGAAGTTGACTAGTGTCCTCTCTCACTTCAGTTAGTCTTCAGTTCTTGAGTCCACTTGGAGGTTCTTGCTTCCACTTGGAGATCTAGAACCTCTTACTCATCACCAGTCGAATTCCCTGATCCAAGTGTCATTTTGGAAGCTTCCTGGGCATTGACACCTTGAGGAATGACTGTGACACATGTCCAAACTCGCCCAGCGTAGGTAGCCTTCTTTGCAGTTGACATTCAACGTAGGTAGACAGTGGAGCAGTTGACATTCAACGTAGATGCTCAGTGGAGCAGTTGACATGATCCAGAATTGCCTTGTTTTTGAGTGTTTTCAGTTGGAGAACTTTTATTCAGTGCTGTGGTTTGCTGACCTTGTTCCTCTAGGGGTAGGAACAACATGTTTAGGGACTTTGGATCCCTTAGATTATGGACATTTCATGCTTCATGCTGTAAGGCACAAAAATGTCTATAACACTTAGTTAAAGAGCTTAAACTTGAAACCGTACCACATCATAAACCATACCCTTTGGCTTGGATAGTTAAGGATGCCAATTTACAGGTTTCAAGGAAATGCATTTTTAGATTTGCTATTACTGCAAACTTTTTTGATGAAGTTGAGTTAAACATGGTTCCACTTGATATTTATGGAATTATCTTGGGAAGTCCATATTTGTATGACAAGAAAGCGGTGTTTCATCACTATGAGAATAAATATAATTTGCTTAAAGATGGGGTGAAGTATATTGTGAGAGCTCATGGAAAGAAACTAAACATTTCTTTAGTTAATGCAAGGAAAATGAAGAGGCTAGTGAATGCAAGTCATAACTTGACATTGTTGATGATCAAACAAAGAGATGTTCTGAATCATACTTTTCATAAAGATGCTTATATTTGTAATGAGTTGTTTCAGAATGATAACAGGTTGCCTTTGAAAGAAGGTGAAAAACATTTGCAGCAACCAACATTGGTGTTGAGTGGTGTTGAAAACAAGGTGTCGGTGCAAGAAGTTGCAAAGGTCAAAGAGAAGAGTACAAAGAAGCTTTGCAAAGAAGGCATGGGTTTCACAAATGTTCATTGTTGGTTTCCAAAAGGCACATTACAATGGCGAAGAAACTTGGGGAAGAGTTGACTCAAGTACAAGGCAAAAGCAGCTAAAAATTTCCATAGAGAAAAAGTGCAAGGTGAGAAAGATTCCAAGTTTCCTTTGATTTTTGACCAAGGTAGGAAGAATATGTTTTCTGCAAAATTAGATTGTTGTTCTGAAAATTCAGAAATATTGTAGCATGACGGTGTGAAAGACAACAATAGATGGTCATAGGAATCAAGGAAAAATTTGAATTTTTATGAGAAGATCCAAATGATGAAATTAGGAAAATTTCAATGGACAAAGAGGGGAAGGATGAGGGAACAGTCCCATCATCAACATAATCTCTCATCAAGAGAGCTTTTGGGGTCCAAAAGGCCTCTAGTGGGGAGGAATTATCAGGGATCAATGTTTTAGCTAAAACATTAAAGTGATCAGAATTGCTTCAGACCTAAATGAATGGATAGAGTTCGTCTCCATCTTTCCAATGCTGCAAACGGTTCAAAAAGCCGACATTGTATGCAAAAGTTAGAGCTTCTGCAAGTTTGGTAAAAGGAAAGCCCCTCGAGGGCAGCCCCCACCCCATGTGACCAAGCGCCTGAACCAAAAGCTAGGGGCCAACTATTAAGCGGGATTAGTGTGCCACTAATTAGTTTATCATTTAATTAATTTGTAATTAAGTTGGCAGAATTTGTGGCGGAGCCACTAAATCCGGAACTGCCACCAAACTTGGTGGACTTAACTCGCAGTTCTCCAGATTTAGAGGAGGTTTTCTAGGAAAAACTGTTTGAGCCATAACTTACTCAATTCTCAACCAAATTTCAAAAATCAATAGTCATTTTTGGCTAACTGGCATTCCAGGAATTCATTTCAGCAGGTTTCAGAGGTATCAAAGGTCATCTACAAGTGTTTTTGTTCACTTGAATATTTTTGAAGCCTAGGGCCACTAGGTGTTGGAGATCATTCCCAGAGCAGCTGGTAACCAAATTGAGTAAAAAAATAGTCATTTATGATATATTTGAATGTTTTAAACTCATCAAATCAGTTTTCAAAGGTAGAATAGGTCATCTACAGGTGTTTTTGTTCACTTGAATATTTTTGAAACCTAGGGCCACCAGGTGTTGGAGGCCATTCCTAGAGCAGTTGGTAACCAAATTGAGTAAAACAATACTCATTTCTAATAGATTTGAACGTTTTAAATTCATTGGAATAGGTACCAAGAGCATTGGATGTATGTAAAAATAATTTAATCACTATTGAAGCTAATACAAAGGCCCACACTATGAAGCTGGACCAAGGAGATGTAGCCCAAGAGGGGTGAACTCCTTCAACAAAAAAATGTGTATTGAGATCTGTTACTTGTGCTTGCTGTGTTTTTATATGTTGCTATTCAGCCATTTAAATTCATGCTTTTAAGTTCATGCAAAACACTAAATTTCATCAAGCTAGATAAATTGACAATCACGTGCTCATGGATAAACTCTCCATGGATAAGCCAACCGAAGCAAAGAAAAGTTCATATCTGGAAATGATACTAGCATAGCATTAACTAGAAATCAAATTCAGATCATGCTTGCTCAAGCCTTAGCACAACCTGCAAGTGTATAGTCTACCTCTTTGCCTAATTGACTGACTTTGGCCAACACTTAGCCAATTTTCAAACCCTCTAAGCTCCTATTTCCTTGCATTTTTCCTTGAGGAAATTAGCCCCTATTATTATGAAAATTCCTGCGAATGGATTGCACAATTCCTCTAGGCTCTTCCTTTTACTGCATGCAACACCTGTACACATGGGAATAGTCTACAACTAATAGTACATTGTCTTGGAATATCCATCTCAACTGGGTAGCTCGAATTCTCTATATGCATCAATATTTTGGTCTGATTTATTAGTTAATTGGTTGATCATTGAGTGTGGTTGAAATTGCATTTCTACAACTTGACCTTCACTAGTTCCTCTAAAAATTACAACTAGTTTAACCGATCATAACTCGATTTAATTGAAAAATATTGCTACAAATTAGAAATCAATCATACTGAACTAAAATCAAGCTTCCCCAACTTGAATTAAATGAGTTAATTGAGTGACAAGTTCCATGCCACCTCAATTAACTACCTCCAATATTTCTACTAAAATAGAAATTCGAATTTTCTCTAATTTGACCAAGGCAAAGTCAAACTGAGATTTTCTTGCTACATTTTCAACAATGATTTGGCTTTTCGGTTATAATTTTTATGAGTCTCTCCTAACTAGTACTAGGTTTCAACAATGTTTCATTATCTACTCTAATTCTTGTTGGTTCTGCTTTCATACATCTCCCAATCTCTAACAATTCTACTCTATGTGATGATGGATCCCCATTTGGTTGTGCCGATCAGGAGGCCTTGATAATGGTTGTCATTATTGTTCTCTATTTTCCTCCTTATTATGTAAGAAAAAGCATTTACTCTATTAAATTCTAGCTTGGATCTGGTTCATAGGCCTTAATGCTATAATGTATAATTGTGATGCCACTTGTAATGTTCCTTCAATTTACACACACACACACACACACACACAAATTACTTAATCCAATATTGACTTGATCACATTGGCATAATGTAGAGCAGGTGTTAATTTTTAATAAATTCTATTCTTATTACACAAATGTATTTACTACTTTAGAAAATCTTTATCTTTTGTGGCTTCTTACTATCACTTGGTTATAAACCTTGAGACATGTTGATATAACAAAAATTTCTTAAGGTTACATAAAATATATTTCTATGAGTATCTTATATGTGCCTCTTGATCAAAAATCATGTACTTAGGATCATTCTTACTATCATACGTCTATACCTAACTATAAAGAGTGACATTTATAGACACACACACACACACACACACATAAAGAGTTGGATTCGAACCCTCAACCTTGGGTTCCACCAAATTAAATGATTCTTGTCTATCCAAAATATCATGCATGTGCCTTGCTTATTTGTCAAGTCCTTATTTAGTATCATCTGTTAACCACTTTGCCATAGCTCATGACCCTTGCTATACTTGATATACATTTAAAAAAAATATTTCTAGGCCATTTCTCGTCGCCCTTTCTATACCACATGTAACGCTTGGAGTTCATTATGTATGGGACCCCTGTGTACATGTTATTCATGCAGCCATGAGACTAAACTATCCTTGTGATGAAGTCATAGATGGACAACTCTGATTAATTAAGGTAATCAAATGGTGAAGAGGGAAAGTTGAATGTATAGTTGGATGAAATTTATCATTGATTTCAAAGGGTGAATGGGTCTTTGTTGAGTAATGTTATCATTGATGTCAAAGCACTAATCTTAGAGAGGATTCCCTAACTTTGGGATGATCAAAGCATGTGCTAATAGTTCAAGAAGCCCTAAAGAGAAAAAGGGTTTAAGCCCTCAAATGAAAAACTATCAGTCAAAAGAAAATCAAGGAAAAGGTGGTCAATGCCAAATAAAATTGAAGGAAAGATGATATCATCATGTAGCCCTCATTAAAACTTTTCCAATGGTATATCGCACTCCCTCTAACTCCTCACAGTTGAAGAGAAATGATTTTTGCATTTTTGATGCTCCATTTCGATACTCTATCTTTGAATGCATTTTTACTCCATTTACCTAGCTAAAATGGAAGTATATCATACATGGTTGGAAAGATTATTCCGTGAAATTTCCAACAATATATGGAACTCCCTCTAACTCCTCATGGTTTAGGAGAAATGATTTTTTGAACATTCACCCTACATTTTTCCAGTTGCACAAGCCAGTCTAGCAAATGGACACATCAGCCTAGTCTAAATCACGAATGAACTATGTATAGGTGTGAGGAGGAGGCATTTTAGAATTTCACTAAAGGAAAAATTTGATTTTTTGAAACAAGAAAAGAAAATAAGTGTTTCTGGGGTTCATATCTCATGAACCGGAAGTGAGGAGAGGCCGAATTTCGGAGGCTATATGTGGATGGAATTTTGACACATTTAAAAAGGATTTTCGCATAGTTTTTGAAGTTATTTTTGGCATCATTATTTTATAACTTCAGAGCATATATTGAATTTATTTTTGTATAATATTGGAGTGTATATTGAAGTTATTCTTATAGAAGTTTGGAGCAGATCTTGAAGTTATCCTTGTAGAAGTTTGGAGCAGATCTTGAATTCATTCTTGTAGAAGTTTAAATCAGACCATGATGTCATCCTTGTAGAAGTATTAAAGCATATTCAAGTTACCTTTTGAGGTAGATCAACTGTATTAGAATCTATTTTGCTGCACTAGAGGTTAGAGTTAAAGTGGCATGTTTTTTGGAGCATATATGAAATGGAATATGTTTAGGTAGATATAGTAGTGATTGTATATTGTTGTATTTTGGTCATTATCCCTAGTAAGGGAGCCCAAGAGTTTTTTTATTTATTTTATTGTTGAGGGTGGTATGGTGGTGCTAATAAACGAAGTTGAAGGGTCCTTCAGTAGGTTGTTGCCTCATTCCAATGGGAGCTAGTAAACCTAGGGTTGTAGCCCTTCTAGTTGTAACTGGTAAATAAAAAAGTTGTAGCTTCCTTTGTGATATAAACATATTGTTCATATATATATATATATATATATATATATATATATATATATATATATATATATATATATATATCTATATATATATCTTGTGTTATTTTGATGTGACATTATTGGTTAATGGTATTGATACTAAATTGTAAGAACACTGAAATATTGACTCACCCCCTCTCAGTATTTCTATCACGTACCAGTCAGAATGACTACCCTCCTAGACTTGTCAGTTGACATTGTTTGTCTTTGCATAACAATAATTATATAGTGTTCAGCTAGGGTTTCAGATTTTTTATTCTTTTACTTCTCTGGTAGGTAATGGTATTTTGTTTCCATAGAGAGTTTGGACTTTAACCCACCCGGTGGCAATGTCTTGAGCTACAAGCGACAAGTAAGCATCTATGAACAATTTTTTATTTTAATTTTTTTTCTAATAATGAAGGTTTACAAACTCAATCATGAATTATTTTCCATTTCATATGCATGTTTATGAATAGAATTATGGCTAACAATTTCTCAGTTTTCTTGTTTTTACCGATCCTTCCATGGTTTCTAAAAGTTATGTTGCTAATCAAAAAATTGTTCAAGGGGTTTTTAGAAGATTTCTTCTAATACATTTAGCCCAAATGCTCTACAAGAATAACATTTGTTTCCAGAATTGGGTGCTTCGAAAGAAAAATAAGGGTGTAAATCCCCCAAAGTTTCGAACCTGTATCACCTGGATAGCCATATTCTCCCTCTCAACTAACTTTTCGACATTGTTTTAGTTTAGAGGTCTATTTTAAGGTTTTTAGGATTATAAAAAGGGTACTGATAAGATCTTCTCATTTTGTTTGTGACATGTTTGTTCCCAGAACCTAATTTAGGGTTTGTCAACGTAATACATTGACTTTATCTCTTTAGGTAATATTTCCTCTTAACACCACTTTCTCTTTTACATGTATTTACATAATACAGAGGATAACACCAATTTGAAGTTAGACATGCCACCTCTTTAGAAATTTTATTGTATAGGGTTTTTGTATGTATACTCAGTCTTGAGTTATATTGTTTGCTTAAGGGTTTGATTTTCATAGTTTCATTATTTGTCCCAAAATAATTTACTTAGTTTGAATCCAGAGTATGCCTAAGAAACTCATTTTGGAGTATTCAAACACTAAATTAATCTATACTTATTAATACGTGATTGGGGTTTCCAAACGCAAAATTTTTGCTTTGTTTAAATATATATTAAACAAACTTTTGAGTACATTTCCTTTATAAATATGCATGTAGTATTTGTAAATATTTATGATTCTATGGATATTTCAACGTTCTTTTCAACCAATGTATACATGATTGTTTTCTTTTAGTTAACTCAATAATTTACGTTTGATAATAGATACTCCTTGTACCCCTTAGTGTCTCTGTTTCCTTTGATAATTCATCCTTTAAGATCTTGGCCAAAACCCAAACATAAAGTCTTTCTCTGCAAATTTGTATAGAGGGTAGTTTTATAATATGTAAGTAAACAAATTCTATAACTAACTTCGGAGAGTGGTTTCCATATCAAATGGGCATTGCTTGTACTTAAAAATTGATATGGAGATTATACCTCCATTCTAGCTTACAAAAGCACTAAACCAACTTAGATCTTTCTATAAGAATATATGATAATTTGTAGGAAAACAAATCACTTATAATATTTCTACCATTCATAAAGACTATATATATTCTTGACTATGCTCTATTCCCCATAATAACCGATACTCACTTTTTTACTATGTTTGTTATGAAGATAGTACATGTTTTCATATTTGATTTAAGGTCAAAAGCTACATACATTAATGAGAATTATTAAATGTTTAATATCACATACTGAATCTATTTCCTTCCTCTATTCTCTATATATTCTATTCATCATTCATTCTTGATGCAAACAATATCATACTAAATTTCAGTGATAACAATACTACTTCAGTAAAGCTTTTTACTTATCTAGATAATATGAACACTGTGAAACACTGTAGGAACGAGGGCATTCCTCCTAACCAACAAATTTCAACCACAACAATCCCCCTTGAGCGTTAGGCTTCGTTACTGCTAATAACTTATCATTATCTAATGATATTATTCGTTCTTCCCCTCATAGACTCTAGCAACATCTTACTTTTTAATGTCAGCTTCCTCCTTTTTCATACTATTCCTCCTAAAATTTTGGAAAATCATGAAAAATTATAACTATAACAACTGCTACATTTACTTGTCCACTACCTAAAACTCCAACCACTTAAACAATTATTTGAAAACAAAATAACATGCCTACTCACATGTTGATTCTCATAATATTTCTAAACAAAAAAATATTTTATTTATATTACCCATAAATATTTACTCTTTGTATTTAAATGTAATCATCACTCATAGAAAATATTTATAACCTTAATAATTACATGTAAACATAAATCATAAAGTCTTTTAAAAATATTTGCAATAGAAGCATTACCATATATTTGATTTAAAAATCATTTTGTTATATTTAAATTGCATACTTGTCATCTCCTTAGTAATTTTTACACATTAGTTATATTAAATTGTAATAGTTATCTTCGACATAGGAGCAATAAATGATTTATTGTTTCGTTGATAAAAAATAAAACATGAAATGTGACGACAAATCTAAATACATGTGAGCATTACATCATTACCAACCTAGCTTATTGGAATTATGATTTCTTCTCAAATTTTATAACAGGAACCATTTTCATGTATTCAAACTTTTCATATAAAATATTTTGTCTACTTTATAACATATATATAAAGTAGACAAAATATTTTATATTGTCGGGACAACAACCCTCGTTAGTATTTATGTCCTCCTTCTGGCTCTTCTTTTTATCATATTCGATCTCTTTCTATTGCCCTGATGATGGATCCCAATTGGGATTCGAAACGTTGGTGTAAAAATTCTATCACTGTGGATTCTCCGGTCAAAAATTCAAAAAGCACAAACCACAGATCTCTCAAATCCAATATTTTATCCCTGTACGGAGGGGATACTTGGAGTGAAATCCTTGCACTTGAAAGTGTTAGAATAAGGATAAAAAGAAGAGCTTCAGATCATTGTCGGGACAGCAATCTTATCTTTCCCTCGTCAGTATTTATGTCCTCCTTCTGGCTCTTCTTTTTATCATATTCGATCTCTTTCTATTGCCCTGATGATGGATCCCATTTGGGATTCGAAACGTTGGTGTAAAAATTCTATCACTGTGGATTCTCCGGTCAAAAATTCAAAAAGCACAAACCACAGATCTCTCAAATCCAATATTTTATCCCTGTACGGAGGGGATACTTGGAGTGAAATCCTTGCACTTGAAAGTGTTAGAATAAGGATAAAAAGAAGAGCTTCAGATCTCCAGTTCCTCAAAAAGTATTTATGTCCTCCTTCTGGCTCTTCTTTTTATCATATTCGATCTCTTTCTATTGCCCTGATGATGGATCCCATTTGGGATTCGAAACGTTGGTGTAAAAATTCTATCACTGTGGATTCTCCGGTCAAAAATTCAAAAAGCACAAACCACAGATCTCTCAAATCCAACATATATATATATATATATATATATATATATATATATATATATATATATATATATATATATATATACCACACTTTTGTATAGTATTCATACTTTTCATATAAAATATTTTGTCTACTTTAAAATTATATTTATATATATATACATATATATATATATATTTTGTATAACATGAATCATTTTCATGTATTCAAACTTTTCATATAAAATATTTTGTCTACTTTGATTATATATATATATATATATAACAATTTTGTATAAGATGAATCGTTTTCATGTATTCAAACTTTTTATATAAAATATTTTGTCTACTTTAATATATATATATATATATATATATATATATATCTTACAATTTTGTATAAGATGAATTATTTTCATGTATTCAAACTTTTCATATAAAACACTGTCTATTTTAAAATTTAATATATATATATATATATATATATATATATATATAATTTTAATTTTAAAGTAGACAAAATATTTTATATGAAATGTTTGAATACTATATTTCATATAAAACATTTTGTCTACTTTAAAATTATATATATATATATAAGATGAATCATTTTCATGTATTCAAACTTTTCCTATAAAATATTTTGTCTATAATAATTATATATTTTTTTGAAAATATTGATTAAATAAATTTATAATTTAATAAAAAATATTTAAATATAAAAATTAAGGGAATATTTGTTTTATGCATTGATGATATTTATGGTAAATAAAATTTATTATTTATTATAAAAAATATTTATTATTATATTAATTAAATTTATTTTAGGTAGTTTAAAAGAATAATTAGAATTCCCCCTAGATTCATTCTCTACTTTTCTGCCGATGTTGTAATGAAATTTAATGAATGACTTGTACCATGGTTCATATTTTACGTCAGTGTAATTTTGAAATGGTAAAAAAAAACTTTACACCATATCACCTACCAAATTTAGGTTCATGAACCAAGCTTCTCCATTTCTCTAGGTGGTTTCTACATTGAGGAAATGAAAGTAGAGCTGTCATAATTTCTTTTCACATTCTTGTAACAATCATTACTTTTTTTGTTATCTTTAGCTGCTATGCACTGTTGACATTGGATACATGTCTTTTGACAACTCAATTTTTTTTGGGATAAATGTAAATACTATTTTTATAATTTTATTTCAAATAAGTATAATTTATTTGATGTTTTATTTTTATTTTAAATTTAAATTTTATTTTTATTAAATCGTAAATTTTGGATTATTTAAAATATGTTTTTAAATATATGATGAAATTTAATGTTTTGAAAAAAAAATTTAAATATTACTCGAATATAAATTAGAAAATTTACGGAAAATTTCTCACCAAAATATCTACCAAAATTGAAAAAGTATATATATATGAAAAATAAAAAAGTCAAAGTAATTCAACTACACATTTCAAATATATATTAATATTCTACACTAAAATCAAAGTCAATTTCTTACTCACTTTTCCATAGTCTAACTAGCTAGAGGAATTGCTTGGAAAGTTATGGAAATTCCGGTCATATTTATGGAAAATCTGGTGAGGATTTTTGTAAATCCAAATTATAGTTGTTAAACTTCAAAATTTTAGGTGTCCTAGACGTTTTTGATGGTGCTAAATCCATTTCTACCATCAAAAACACGATTCAAACATTGCATCTACAAGATTTTTTGAAATTCTTTTGCTCGGATTCCGGCCACTTTTGGCCGTCCGGGCAATTCCTCCGCCTCAGTAGACAACTCCACTCACTTTTCTTCTGGTAAAACCTCCCTCCTCAGATCGTAACTGCACAACGTCAATGTTATTGCCTCTATATTTAATGCATGGGAAAGTATTGCTTCGTATTTCGATCTTATCGCATTGGAAGTAGTGATCCCTTGGTTAAGCGTCAACGCTGTTTCTTTTTTTCTAATGCCGTCATAAAATTGTGAAATGCATTTATAGTGGACATAGAAAATGTATCGAAATTGTAACATTAATAAATCATGGTAAAAGTAGTACCTTAGTTAAGAGCCAAATACCACAGGAGCAGAGCGGGAGCTTGGAGCAGACCTCTCGAGAGGAACCAGTTAGTAAGAGCCTGGGGCAGCCTCTGTCCGATAGGGGGAAGATAGGGAAGAACGCAAAGAGACACACTCAACCTTGAGACTGTGCGAAGCGTCAAAGCCATGGCCCCAGGAGGGGGTTGCGAAAAGGAAACTCCCTTGCCACCAGAGCTAGCAGATTTTAGGGTTCTAGTTGCAGCTTGTAACAAAAGGCTAGTGTCTAAAAACCAACAGAAGTTTGTGAAAAAAATGCCAACTATCCCCACAGTTGCTCTGCCTATTGAAGGGCCTTTCAAAGCTGCTTTAAACCTAGAAGAAAGAGGACTTATCAGTCAGTTCACAGGTTTATGACCCTTGCTAAAAGCGATAGAAGCTTGGGCTCAAAGGAACTGGCGTCCTCTCATCAAAGAAGGAATAAAAAGCCATTTCGTCAGCAAAGGCTTCTTTGTATTTATATTCAAAGCAGCAGACGACAAACTCCTAATATTCAAAAATGGGTCGTATTTCATGGGGCCTCAGGGACTATATCTGAACAAATGGAATCGAGACTTTGATCCGACCTAGGATGTGCCCTCGACTATTCTGGTTTAGGTGAGACTGGCCCACCTTCCTCTTCACTGCTGGAACCCTAAATCCTTGGAAACCATAGGTAATAAGCTAGGCAAATACATCCACCAAGCAGAAAGAAGAGACCAGTATTCCTGTGATAGAATTTGTGTAGAAGTAGACTTGGAGGAAGGTCTTCCTGAAGCCATTAAACTCACGATGACTGATTGGTCACACATACAAGTGCTAGATTACAAGCAACTACCATTTAAATGCAGACACTGCCATGGCTACGATCACTTTGCCAAGCATTGTAAAAAGAAATCAAAGGATGTAGTTGAGAATGAGAATGGAGACCAATGGACTCAGGTCCAGAAATCGAAACCAACCAAGCAGCGCAATAGGAATAAAGGGAAAACCGCCTCCACTGGGAGGGTTGATCCTCCAAAACCCCAAGCAGAAGGAAGTTCAGTCCCTCCAATAGCAAACATATCAACCAACCCCTTTGATATTCTCAGTACACCAGAAGAACACCAAGATCCAGCAAATGAAGAGAATGAACAATAGGCAAACAACATGGAAGAAAGTAAAAAGCAAGAGGAACTAGTCCAAACCCTCAAAGGTGCCTCTAGTTCCCCTTCTATGTAGATATGACAAGAAAGAAGACCCTTGAGACATCGGGATCATCAGAAGATGAAACATCTGAGAGGCCCTTGAAAAGAGTGGGGATGAAATCTCATCAAGGTGCTAGAGAAGAAGAAATAGAGAGACTAAAAATGCAAGGCAGTCAGGCCATTAGAAATACTAGAACCAGGCCTCCCATGAGAGGAGCTACCCCAACCCCTACTAGTAAATAATGCGATTAGTCTCTTGGAACTGCAGAGGATTGGGGAACCCATCAAAAGCTAAAGCAGTCAAGAGCCTACTAAAGTCAGAACTTCTCGAGATCCTCATGCTCCAAGAGACTAAACTAGAAGGAGAAGCCCTTCTAGAACTCAACGAATCAAAATGGAAAACAAAATATAGAAAAGTGGTAATTGTTAGAAGTACATGCGGCAGGTTAGCCACTCTCTGGGATGCTGACAAATTCCAACTTGAAAGCTCCTTTCAGATGCAACACTGGATTTACACCGAACTCTGACACCTACCAAGTAAGATAAGCGTTGCTCTCTTTAATCTTTATGTTCCTGTACTCTTTGTAGAAAAGGAATAATGTTGGAAAACCCTGACTGATTTTTTGGAAGCTTACTCCCTCAATAATATAATTATTGCCAGAGACTTCAATCTAATCCTTGACCCAAAGGAAAAAAGAGGAGGAACCAGCAGTAGGGACCGCTTCCTCCCCTTAGTGGAAAACCTGATTCAACAATGGGATTTAATGGACTTCAAGACAAAAAAAGGGCTATACACTTGGACAAATAACATAATAGGGGAGGAGCATATCTCAGCCAGGCTCGACAGATTCCTCCTTCAGAGTTCCTTCCTCTCCGGGAAGATGATCATTTCCACAAAAATTCTACCAAAGTGGAACTCAGACCATAAACCCATCCTCCTACTGATGGAAGAAGAAGAAAACCTGGGACCAATCCCCTTCCGGTTCAGCCCACTATGGGAAAACAGGGAAGGGTTTCTGGACACAGTGAATAAGGCTTGGTCCATTCATGTTCAAGGATCACCCAACTATGTTTGGGAGTAAAAGATAAAAGCCACCAAAATTGCCCTGAAGCACTGGATAAAAAAGTCCATAGTCTCTCCCACTGCCCAAAGAAAACAAAGCACAAAGCAGTTGTTGGATCTCCAAATAGGCCTAGAGACTCAAGACATAACTAGAGCATAGATTCACAGGGAGCAAGAACAACCAATCAGCACCCTCCAGACATTTAGAGAAGAGGAAGAATATTTGAGGCTCAAGTCCTCAGATCCATACTACAAAGCTTTGGCATAATGTTTGGGACCCATTTGAACTCCAAAAAATCAACTTCTTCTACTGGACTCTCATGCACAGAAGGACCCTCATTGGGGAAAACCTAGAGAAAAGAGGAATCATTGGTCCACACAGATGCCCCCTCTGCTGCAAGGACCAGGAAATGATCGATCACCTATTCATAGACTGCCCCTTTTCTCAAGAGGTTTGGTTGCAAGCTACCGTGAGGCTCAATGTCCAATTCCCTCATAAATTTTCAGTGGTTAGTCTTTTCGCAACTTGGAAAGATCGCTATCCATACCCTTTGAACATCGAATCAGCTTGGACTAAAATCTTGAATGCAATCCCAAAATATATCTGCTGGGGAATCTAGTTGGCTAGGAATGAAGCCATCTTCAACAATAGACTTCAATCCACCAACACAGTCACTGCCAAGGCCAAAGCCTTGCTGCTGGAAACTCTTGAAAATAGACCTTATAAGTCAGACAACAACCTTCTCCCTGAAGAGCTTAGCTGGTTAGGTGATTCCCTAAGACGGGCAAGCATCAAGATGAATATCTCCTTGACTAGCCATAATCCAGAGTGGTGTCTCCAGATCTCTGAGATGGAATTCCAAAAATGGTGGAAAAATCAAGGAAAAGTCATGATTTTTTTCAATGAAGCCTCCAAAGGAAACCTGGGGATATCAGGGGCAAGAGGAATAATTTACTCCATAGATGGACAAAAACAGGACAGCTATAGTTGGGGTCTAGGTCAGAGCACCAACAACTAGGCAGAGATCTTAGGTCTGCTAAAATCTTGTTAGGTGGCTCAAAGGAACATAGGGAAAAAACTTCAAATCTTTGGGGACTCTGAAATCCTGATTAAAACCCTTAATAAGAGCGATCAACTCAACAACCCTGCTCTAATCAAGACCCTAGAAAGAATAAGAAAGTTGACTCATAACTTCACATCGTGCTCATTCTATCATGTTTTGCGAGCTTAGAATGAGGAAGTCGACATAATGGCCAATAAAGGATGTCTTTTGGCCCAAGGTATGCTGGTGAACGATGATGAGGACACGGAAAGGCACCCAATCCATTAACAGGCAAGGAGCGTCGTCTAAGGGCAGAACCTGCAGAACAAAGGCGGGCTCACAGGCTTTCCGCTGTTTGCATGGGCGAGCTGAGATAGGAGTAAAAGCAGGGTGCAGAATGGATTTCACTCAGAGGACAATTTTGATGGATGAGAGGCAAATACTCAGGGAAGGGGAAGATCTGACGGTCATAATGTGATGGGAAAGATGGGGGTTTAAATATGCAGGGAGTGGTAAGTGGTTTTCATCACAACACTTCTCGCTGCTGGGCAGTTTTTCCAGTATCGAACGCGATTCGACTCACAACCTGACGCGTGGCAGGACAAAACCGCCCATCTTGCGTGCCCCTGAGGTGACAATGGTTGGACAACAAACTGATGCGATAAGCATCAGATCCGGGCAAGGGAAGATCTGATAGTTTTTGTGCAGTTTTCATGGCGAGGTCTTATCCTTGCAATGGGGCCAGGCACGGAGATGGGTCCCAGTTAAAGCAAGGTCAACTACGGATGTGATAAGCATTGGATTTGGGTGGAGTTGATCCATCGGCCATCGTGCTTTGAAAAATAAGGGGAGTTATTTCGCCAAGAGTGGTAAGTGGGTTTGTTCGCACCACTCTTGGCTGCTTGACAATATTTTTGAATCGGACACGAATCCACTTAGGGGCCAACACATGGCAATATAAAATCGCCCATATGGCGCGCTCCTAAATAATTAAGGTTCAAAAATCATTGGACGCGATATGCGTCGAATCTGGGCAGGAGAAGATCTGACGGTTATCGCGTGTCGAGAACGGCGGGGGTTAACTCTATAGTGGGGCCGGGTACAGGGGATAAGACAAATTTTAATCAAAATATTTTTAATTTTACGGGTTGGTATTTTGGCCCGTAGAACTTAGTGTATGTGGGTTTCAACTTAACCTAGGAATGTACCAAAGCTTCAAAGAAAAGAGGACCATAGTCAAGCAAGGATAGGAGATCTCTTTTGCGCCTGAATTCTCACACTTTTCTACACTCGAGGTTGTTTGGCTTGCCCAACCTCTTCTTATTAATAAAATTCAACTGTTTCTATTAAAAAAAACATGGTAAAAATCAATGCAGTAGTCTAACTAGACGGAGGAATTGCCTCGAAAGTTATGGAAATTTCGGTCATATTTAGAGAAAATCCGGCAAGGATTTTTGTAAATCCAAGTTATAGTTGTTAAACTTCAAAATTTTAGGTGTTCTAGATGTTTTTGATGGTGCTGATTCCATTTCCACCATCAAAAACACGATTCAAACACTGCCTCTACAAGATTTTTTGAAAAAAATTTCCCCGGATTCCAACCACTTTTGGTCATCCAGGCAATCCCTCCTCCTCGGTAGACGACTCCAAAATCAACCATAATAAAATACAAATATATAATAGTAAAAATCAATCATAATAAAATACAAATATATAATAAATAATAAAATACAAATATATAATAAATAATTAATGATGACGAATTCTTTCATGTGATCACAAGATGAACCTGAATGAGCTTATTGAGACACTTGGCATCATGCAGCAACATCCGCGTAGCATCCAGTTTGTCATCAAATATTCTTTGATTTATTAAGGTACAACAAACTTTGAAGCCACGTAAGAATTAAACAGATAATTTGATTTTTTAAGGCACATAGACTTTGATGTATATGGCATAGCATTGTTTATTATTTTGTTTCATTTACACTTAGCAATGTCCCGTAACTACTCGAATAAATAGAAATAACTTACATTACTAAAGTAGGGTAAGGGGTTTAAATATAAGTATTAGCTTGAGGGGTTTAGAGAAGATTATGATAATTTTAATTTGATTTGTGTCGGTTAATTTAATCAAAGTAGGATAGTTTTATTTGAGTTACGTTGGTTAATTCCATTTTTTTAATTGACTTAAATTTTTCATTTTTCTTATTTTTATATTTAATAAGTTTTATTAATTTAAATGTTAATAGATATATTATGTTGAAATATAAATGAAGAGGTTGTGAAATGATATATGAAAGCTATGATGTATTGAACAAAATTAATATTGTAAAAATGTATATAGACAAATTTAAGGGCTGGTGTAAAAATTATTTAACACAATTTTAAAAGTTATTTAAATTTAGAGATATAGATAAAGAGAATGTGAAACGATACATGAAAACTATAAAGCATCTCCATAAAACTAATATTGTGAAAATGTACATAGATAAAGTGAGAGGCTAGTGTAAATATTTTTAAAAGTTATTTAGCATATAACTTTAAAAATGATTTAAAGCTATAAATATAGATGAAGAGGTTGTGAAATGATGTATGAAACTTATGAAGCATTGCATATAACTAATATTGTGAGAATGCACATAGATAAGGTTAAGGTTAAGGCCAGTGTAAATAATTTTAAAAGTTATTTAGAGATATAGATGAAGAAGATGTGAAATGATATACGAATGTTATGAAGCATTGCACAAAATTAATATTGAGAGAATATATAAATGAAATTAGGGGTTAGTGTAAATGATTTTTAATATTCTCACATAGATAAAGTTAGGGGTTAGTGTAAAGCAGTTGTCTATAATGCAACTTTTTGGAAGCCTTTCCGGTGGGTTTTTCCGGTCAAAATCCGGCAGCAATTTATTGGAATCTCAAGTTTGATAGCTAGTTTCTGCACAATCAAAGTGTCCCAGGGGTTTTCCAGGGTGCTGAATCCAAATATGCAGTTAAAAAACCATTTTAACTGCAACAAATCAAGATTTAACCTCAATTTCTTCCGCCGGATTCCGTCACCGAAATCTCCAAAAAGTCGCATTATAGACAACTCCTTAGTGTAAATACTTTTAAATATTTTCATATAGATAAAGTTATAAATGAGTAAGTTTCGTAAATAATTTTAAAAGTTATTTAGCACATAACTTTAAAAGTTATTTAAGGCTAGTATATATATATATATATATATATATATATATATATATATATATATATATATATATATATATATATATATATATATATATATACGATGGATGCATAATTTTTAAAAATTATTTAGGATATTATAATTTATTTATTTCGATTATATGTTTATCAATAATAATTTTAATATTTATATTGAAATTAAATTTTTAATTTAATAAATATGTTATTATAATGTAATTTACAAATTTAGAAAATAATAATTTTTTTTTTATTTTATTTTAAAAATCAAATTAATATATAATTTTCGTTTGGCTCCGAGCGCGGGAATTTCCAGGTGCAGAGATTAATGGCTATGATTCCAGTTTTCGTCGCTCCAAGGCCTGATGGCCCCTTCCCCCGCCCTCGTAGTTCTGCTGTCTGCTCGAATGGCCTTCGATGCAGGCCCAACGGTGTCGCCTGGTGGTCTCCGGATGTTTCTTTCTTGTTTGCCGACGCTCTTGGCCCGGAGGCTCACGCAGGCTCGAAGGGGCTCATGGAGATAGCCACCACTGAATATAGCTGGAAGCCATTGATGGACTCAGCTTCGTGGGGATTGAAGAAAGAAGAAGCAGGCGGTTCTATGGGAAGGGTCATCCCGTGCAGAAGGGCAGGCTTGATCATACGAAACTGTTCAGATTCGAATGTTGGCATCCCTATTGCAGCGGCCAGCAGTGTCCAAAGGGAAAGGAGTTGGAGAGTGGGGGATTTAAGGAGCTTGGATATCCAGTACCAGCTCCGGCTACCTCTTCTTTTCGGAACCAAGAAGGATGCGGGGCAAATGTTTGACAAAATGCCCCTTCGAGATTTACTCCCAAACAGGGGCCTGATCTCTATCTCAGCTCAAAAGGAATGTGCTGAAAAGGTTTTAGGTCTCCGGCATAACTCTCAAGACTCAGTGGAGGAATGGCCTAAGCATGGCCTTGCAGATCTAACAACCGTGAGTCTCAGGAGTGCTTCATTCCCAGATAGATGCGCGTACACCAGTCTTCTCTGCCATCAGGGTTACAGCGGCAAGCAGAGAACAGCAATCTCAGAACCATTTCAGATTCTGATTGTACTCATCTCCGGTAAATCAATGCTGCAATGGGTGAGATCCTCAGATCTAGTGCAGAACCTCAAGCTACTCCTGGAAGATAAGGCGGGGATTCCAACAATCTATCAGCGTCTCCTTTATGAAGGTAAACAATTGGAGGATTCCTGTCCCCTGTCCTGTTATAATATTCAAAGAAATGCATCCATTACCTTATCCCTGCGTCTGAGAGGGGGAGCTATTGGACAGTCCTCTTCAGTTGCAGCCTTTTCCTATAAAGATGCTGTCCATACTCAGAAGCCCAAGGAAAAAGCTCCACCAGCTCAAGCTCCCAAACCCTTCTTAGTGGACAAGCTGGAGGAGACCCCCTCCATTGAAATAACTCATCCCTTGTTGGAAAAGCAACACCAGCTGTTTTCAGAGTTTGGTATCATCTGCAGGTTCAATGGTCTATGGCCTAGCACAGCAGATCTATACCAATGGATTCACGCAAATTGGACCAACAATTGCAAGGTTCTTCTCTGTTCAAAAGGTTTCTTTATAACACTGTTTGTTGATAATGAGGATTACCAAAGAGTCTTAACTGAAGGCCCTTGGTTTTGGAATTCTGCGAGTCTGTTCCTTACTCCGTGGTTCCCAGAGTTCGATCCTTCCGCAACAGTCATCACCAAACTCTCGATCTGGGTTAGACTTCCTAACCTTCCGGCGCATTTATGGAACTTTGCTGTATTTGAAGCTATCGGCAACTCCTTAGGTCGCTTCCTCGACACAGATACCTCAAGAGGGCTAAAAGGAATTTATACCTACGCCAGAATCTGCGCAGAAATAGACATAAGCAAAGGACTTCCTGATCAGATCATTCTCAAAATAGGAGATTTCCATTGGACTCAACCTCTGGATTTCGAGAATACAGCCTTTCGTTGCCGAAATTGTCATCTCACAGGGCACCTTCAAAGTTCGTGTCCTTCAATGCCTTTCCAAAAAAAGAAAGCCAAGTCCAAGCCAAAATCCAAAAGCTGGAAACCTCATGATCCTCCCCCAATGGATGTCTTTTCCAGCTCAGATGAAGAGGACGAGGAGGAATATGAGGAAGTCATGGATGAAATGCCAGTTCAGGTTTCACCTTCGGTTCGTCACGAGGAAGCAACAGTCCCTCCCATTTCTCAGAAACTAACTCATGAGTCTGCTCCTTCGGATTCAGACAAGGAGCTTTTGCCTTCAGCCCAACGCAGTTTACAAATTGTGCAAGACCAACAGTGTCCAAATGGTTGGGTCAAAGTTGGTAAAAAGAAAGGGAAAAAAGGTCGACCAAATGATTCCACCCTCGCTGTGTAAAATCTTTGGTTTTGTTCGTGCGTCCCTTTTCTTTTAGTTTCTTTCTGTTCAGCTCTGTTTTCGTCCTATCTTCTCTTGGGAGCCGAGGTGGATATCTTATCCTTTCCGGCTGCCCCTTCTGTCTGCGGGGATCTGTAACAGATCCTTCTAGTTTCCCAGTGTTCTTTTCTCAGGTCTTTTGGTCTATGCCACCCTGCGTGGTGTGCTGTCCATTCTTTTTAGTCTTCGGACGCTCGGCCTGCTGTTCAGCGGCCCGTTGGCTGCAGTTGTAGCTGATTTGTATTATATTTTCCTTTTAATACAAAATTCTGACTTACACAAAAAAATATATAATTTTCGTTATTCTAATTAGAAAGACTTTATTGTTTGATTAGTATCAAGAATTATAATCTTTAGCAATGTAGGGAGTAATAAACAAAATAATGTAGAAATAGAAGAGTATCAACCTATTACATCAATTATTAACCATATGGATAATCAATGTATTAAAAAAAATTGTAGATAAGAAATGACTTTTAGTATAAGAAAACCAAGAAAAGTAATGTCAAAAACATCCTTTGTAATAATAATGATATTAGTGTAGATATCTTAACTTCTGAATCTATCAAATATAGAGAAAGATCCAAAGAAATGTAAACCTCCTTTAAAATAGAAATCTTAAAAAAAATATTTGCACCTCAAACATAATGCAATGATAATCATATACTATAGTGGCATTTTTTGAACATTGAATATTGCTCAAAGTCCACTATGTAAAAATTCTCACTGTAGATTAACCTGATAATGCAATATACTAAAGAAAAATACTTTAATCTACTTCTACAATCAAACTTGCGGAAGCTTAATAGATTTGACCAAGATCAAGTAGAACACATTTTTTTTCGGAGAAAGAAAATTCATAATTTCTATTAATAAGAAATTACATGTTGTTGATGCCCGAAGGCATATGCTGTAATGTGGCACACATCCACTATCAAAATTAGTTGAAGTATTAACCCCAAAGGGTGTACAGTTCTTAGGTGCTGAGACCTTCAAGAAAATTTTAGAAGTAGTGCGTCTGTACATAAAGAGTTCCTATTTACTAGCATATACTGAAATATATACACTGTATAATCAAAAAGTTGTGATCATCCTCAATCTGATATAGAGGCCACTGCCTCACTGGAGAGCCCCATCTATATATGGCCTGTGAAAATATCGGTATGTCCCTGCTGGAGAAATTTCCTCGATCATCCACTCGCCTAGAGGACGATTCGTCGCTTCTTTCGAAAGCTGGTCAGCAGTTCCATTTCTTTCCCTGTAGATATGAGAAACAGATATCTGGTCAAAAAATGTTTTGAAAAAAACAATTTCTTCCAAGATATGTTTCAATGAGTAAGCATGACAAACATACGTGTTGTTACACCAATCAATCACAGTCTTTGAATCGCCAAATATTTGCAATTGCCAGCAGTTTTTCATGATAGCAAAATATAAAAGGTGACATAAAGATATCAATTCTACATGATTGTTTGTTCCGGGACCAAGTCCCATGCTAATCAGATAGCAATGCGAATCAGATAAGTGCAAGAGGATGCTGCCACCACAGCCGTGCTGTTGGGCGGCCCCATCAAAAAAGGTCCACGACATATCTTTATTTATCTGCTCCTGTCGAATGTTTCTGGGCTGATTAAGACTGATCTCGTTTGGTAGATCTGAGTATGTCGCACAGATAATAGGGTGGAGGAGGTTCCAATTGACTGTTCTGTTCTCAAAAATGATAGTGTTCCTCTTGACCCATATATACCAAGAAACTAGAAGGGGGAGGTTCCTAGGCTTTTCCGCCGCCACTGTGGTCCACCACTGATCCCACGCTGAGTTTATATCCACCCCATGCCAGTCCGCATTTAAATTTAGAGATTGAATGACCTGTGACCAGATATTCCTAGTAGTCGGACATGAGAGGAATAGATGTTGTGTCGTTTCTTCATCATGCAGGCACATTACACATCGGGAGGGTCCCGAGAAAGCCCTTTTTTAAAAAAAAGAACCAGTGGGGACTTTGTTCTCTAAGATGTTCCACATCAGCAGCCTGGTTCTTGGAGGAGCATTCAGTTTCCATAGAGAGACCCACCAGCTTTTGAGGTTGTCAGGTTTTCTGTCTGCAATGATTTTATCATAGCCCATCTTCGGCAAATATTGACCAGATTTTGCTAGAGCCCATATGAGTTCATCCTCATCTGCCCTTAATCTAATATGGGTCTCAGTTAGGGCCTGTATATATCGCTTCCAATCATCATTCCACTCAAAAGGTATGTTCCAGTGTTGTTCATTTAACCAGGCCTGTGAAAAGATTGTGGAATTCTGTTGGTCGCCAATCTGTGAAAGAAATTTTATGCCTCTGTTATTTAAATAGAGTACTAGACCATCTGGTAATCTGTGGGAGTTTTCGCATCCCTGCCATGGGTCAATACCAATGCGGACAGAAGAGTTATTGCCAATTTTCCATAACATGCTATCTTTTATTATGGGCATAGCATTTAGAATAGCCCTCCATATCCCAGAGATGCCCTGTCTATTCCAATTCGGCCTTCGGATCCAGTCAGTGATGGTCAATGGCCAAATATATTTGTGATGTATGACATCTGCCCATAGACTGTTCTGTTTCAATAAAAGCCATCCTTGTTTTGCAGCCAAAGCTTGTGCAAAGGCCGGGAGAGGTTTTAGTCCCCACCCTCCCCACTTCTTAGGAGAAGCAATCTTGGTCCATTTTACCCAGGCAAAAGTATTTCCCTCCTTCTTGCCCTTCCAGAGGAATCTACAACAAATTTGTTGAATTCTGTGAAGTATACCCCTGGGTATCCAGGCAAGAGACATCCAGTATACCGGGGTGGCTTCAAGGACAGATTTAATGAGGGTGAGTCTGCCCGCTTTTGAAAGGAGCCTGTGATGCCAGCAACTGATTCCCTTTTCTATCTTTGTGATGAGCCAGGTCCAGTTTTCAATATTGTATCCATCAGGTTAAGCCCGAAGCCCAAGTATTTGATTCCTTCCATCGGATCAGTTTCTTGGAAAGAAAATTTCTGCAAGGCGAGCTGTGATTCCTGTAGAGTACAAACCGATAGGGATATAGTGGATTTTCCCCAGTTTATTTCCATTCCTATAGCACTGCAAAATAGGTGCAGTATCTCATTGAGCGAGGTAGTATCCCGGACACTCCCGTTTAAGAAAATCAGTATGTCATCAACAAAAAGTAGATGAGTTAGATAAAAATGCTCCATGATTTTAGGCCACTAATTCCCCCGCTCCTTTTGGCGGATGCAATAAGTCTGCTCAGACCTTCCATAACAAGCAAGAAGAGGAGAGGGGATAACGGGCAGCCCTGCCTGATCCCTCTGTCGATATTGAAAGATGATGAGGCCGATCCATTGATAAGTATAGCAAAGGAAACAGTTGAGATACAACCCATGATCCAGGATATGAGAATAGGGGGGAAGCCCAGATGAGTGAGGATCATTTTCAGATAAAGCCAATTAACTTTGTCAAATGCCTTTGCTAAATCTATCTTGAGGGAGATGCCCTTGAGGTTTTTGTGTTTGATAGAGTGTAGGGATTCCTGGGCAGTGCCAATGGCTTCCTGAATGTGGCAGTGATGGAGGAAAGCGAATTGCTCCTGAGAGATGTGGGAAGATAGAATGGGTTTGATGTTGTTAGCAATGATTTTGGAGATAATTTTGTATAGGCAGTTGCAAAGGGAAATTGGTCAGAAGTCATTGAAAGAAGATGGAGAGTCAGTTTTAGGGATCAAGGCAATGTAGGTGAAGTTCATAGGGGGTGTATATGTCCGGTAATTCTACTTTCTTCTATGACTTCCAGTAGATCCACCCCCAACAACTCCGGGAAGGCCAGATAGAACTCCACAGGCCAACCGTCTGGACCCAGACTCTTATCTTTCTTGAACCACTTTAATGTTCCTTCCAGTTCCTCCATGGTGACCGATTGGATCAGATCCTCGATATTCTCCTACTCAAAACATCTTGGAAATTGTCCTGCCAGGTTGATAATTTCAGGGAGATTTATGGCAGTCGGGGGTAGTAAATTGCCTTTAAAAGTGTGATATACCCAATCTGTCTAGTTGTTGGTGCGTGGATGCCCATCCTTCTGGTTCACTAGGTAGCTTCTAGATAGTATTGGAGGCCTTTCTACCATTTGCAAGGTTGTGGAAGAACTTAGTATTGCTATCTCCCGCTTTCAGCCAAATGGCTCTGCTTTTTAACCTCCACTGCTCTTCCTTGTCCTGTAACAACTTGATTTTTTGCCTCTCCAAATTGTTTAGAAGAGATTTTGAATCCTCTGATTGGAAGCCAGTTCCCCTTTCATCCATGAGTTGTGCTATCTGTACCTCAATATACAAGAGGAGCTGATCATCTCTCCATCTCTTCCTCTTAGCCCAATCCTCAGTCTTCTTCTTTAGAACTTTGAGTCTATCGCAGAAGTCAGTTGCCTTCCTCTGCTCCCTCAGTGGGGGTTGCGATCTCCAGAAGTCTGTAACCATATGGATGAAGTCGGGGTCATGCAAATGGCCAGCAAAGAATTTGAAGGGGGGGCGGGGTTCTTAGTAGTTCCACTGACTTGTAGTAAAATGGGTAGATGATCGGATAAACCGCCCGTGCCTACCCACTGTCTGTACAGGGGTAGTTTATGGATGAGGTCTTCATGTCTAAGGAATCTGTCCAATCTCCGACCCAAAGCAGCTTCCCCTGTTCTCCTGTTATGCCAAGTGGGGACCTTCTTGTTCATGGGGATATCAACAAGCTTGTGAGAGTCTAGTAACATACTCATTTGCTCCGAGATAGGGTCCAATTGAGCGTGATGTCCCCAGGATACCCCCACCCCCAAGGAGAAGTTAAATCTCCGCCCATAATGGTAGAATTTGTGACAAGATTATTTTCTAATAGATTATGCCAAAAGGCCAATTTGTTCTGATTTGGGGCATAAATGTTGATGACTTTTAATGTTAGCCCAAGTTCTCCCATGAAGATATCCATACCAATAAAGCCCCATCCACCCCAGGTTGATATGATCTTGACAGTCGTGGGGTTTATGCCAATAGCTGACCACCTGATCTGCCATTTGCATCCATGCCTTGAAAAGTCCAACCCGACAGGATGGTTTGTAGAGTTTTCACAGAGATGTCCGAAGAGCATAGAGTCTCCTGTAGGAAGAGGATGTCACATCTGGATTCCCGAGTCAGCCTTTTGAGAGCAAAATGCTTTTTGGGGTTGGCTAATCCCCTGCAATTGTAGGAGAGCCAAATCATGGGGAACCAAGGGCAAAGGGCTCAATTGCTCTAAGCACCCTCTCAATAGTGCATTGTCGTCCTTGTGCTACATCTACCACAGCAGTCTGAATGGCTGATTTGATTTTGGATGGACGACCCCTAGATGGTTTATGTTTAGAAGCCCGTCCAGGGGATAGCCCTAGACCCAAAAATTTTGGTCGGACTCGAGGTCGAAGGTGGTATGGGTGCGATCCCGAACCAATATGGGAGGAAGAAGGGTTGGGGTGAGAGGATGCCATCCTGAGAGAGGAGGGAGTGGTGGAGAAAGTGGGTGGGAGAGGGGCAATGGAACATGGAATAGAGGGGATAGAGCCCGGATTGGAGGATGGAGGGTGCAGAGATGAGTGCAATATAGAAAACATAACTTCTGAAAAAAGTGCAGATGTTATGGAGATCAAGTAGAACACATATAACTAGAAGAAGAATCAATACACATGAAACACAAAAAATACGCACGGGAAAGCCTCAGCTAAAAACCCCACTATCTATATTATAATACAAGTGGAAATATCTCAGGATTACACAAAGCTTTAGCTCACAAGCTATCCAGCTCTTAGTACAACCCCTCACTGCTGCTCATAGACATAATAGACAACACATATGCCTTCCTTCAATCCTCCAAGCCTCCTATTTCCTTGCGTAGTTTCTTCTAAGTCCTCTAGCTGCAACCTGTCTGAATAATCCTCTCACACACAACACTGACCTCTGAAATAAATGCGCAATCCTGAAGGAGATAATTCCTTCTGCATGGATGAGTTTCCTTTATTGGAAAATTCCTCCAACCGATAGTACATTGCCCCTTCCTTTAATCTCAACTGGGTCTTTCTCTGAACTGACATGCATTGGTTATTTATGAGAAAATATTCAGTTATCTGGAGAACACTAGTTGCATGCATGCATGCTTTAACTGACTGAACTCACAATTATTTCCTCCAACTGTTTGGAACTAATTTAACTAGACTTAACTCAGTTAGCTGAGTTAACTAATTACAACTCAAGTACAACTCATCCTTATCTCCTTAATTAAGGGATAACTTCCTCAATCAAAGGGATAACTGTTGCATGTCTTCACAAAGACTTCATGTTTCATTTTCTCCAACTAATTAACTCAAGATGAATTAATTCATTATTTTACAAACAACTGCTAAGATCAAATTCAAATTTAATTCTCAATTTTAATTTAGGGACTAATTAAAATTGGAATCTATCTCGAAATGTTATTTATAACAATGCTATTTTTAGCATTTCTATTTTTTCATTCCTTGTTGCTATTTTCCACATTGGTACCTGAAATGCTATCTATAGCAATGCTATTTATAGCATTTCTTGTTGGTATTTTCAACACTCCCTCTCAACAAGGAAGACATTCAACTTGAACCCAATCCTAAACCTTTGGAATGTTCTGCATGCAACACTTCTCTCAAGTGTTGTTGCTTCAAAAAAATTCAGATCTTCTCTGCAAACTCGCAACCCATTTTTTATTTTTATTTTTAACTTCGAATTCTATTTTTTGTATATTGTTCACTGCTCCGATAAACTCAGTTCTGATACCATGTAGAAATTCTCACTGTAGATTAACCTGATAATGCAATATACTAAAGCAAAATACTTTAATCTACTTCTACAATCAAACTTGTGGAAGCTTAATAGATTTGAGCAAGATCAAGTAGAACGCATATAACCAGAAGAAGAATCAATACACATGAAACACAGAAAATACTCAGGGGAAAGCCTCAGCTAAAAACCTTGCTATATGTATGATCATACAAATGAAAATATCTCAGGATTACACAAAGCTTTAGCTCACAAGCTATCCAACTCTCAGTACAATCCCTCACTACTGCTCATAGACAAAATAGACAACACATATGCCTTCCTTCAGTCCTCCAAGCCTCCTATTTCCTTGCGCAGTTTCTCCTGGGTCCTCTAGCTGCAACCTATGTGAATAATCCTCTCACACACAACACTGACCTTTGAAATAACTGCGCAATCCTGAAGGAGATAATTCCTTCTGCATGGATGAGCTTCCTTTATAAGAAAATTCCTCCAACTGATAGTATGCTATCCCTTTCTTTAATCTCATCTAGGTCTTTCTCTAAATTGACATGCATTGGTTATTTATGCGAGAATATTCAGTTATCTGGAGAACACTATTTGCATGCATGCATGCATTAACTGACTGAACTCACAATTAGTTTCTCCAACTGTTTGGAACTAATTTAACTGGGCTTAACTCAGTTAACTGATCTAACTAATTACAACTCAAATACAACTCATCCTTATCTCCTTAATTAAGGGATAACTTCCTCAATCAAAGGGATAATTGTTGCATGTCTTCACAAAGACTTCATGTTTCATTTTCTCCAACTAATTAACTCAAGATGAATTAATTAATTATTTTACAAACAACTCCTAAGATCATATTTGAATTTTAATTCTCAATTTTAATTTAGGGACTAATTAAAATTGGAATCTATCTCGAAATGCTATTTATAGCAATGCTATTTTTAGCATTTCTATTTTTTCATTCCTTGCTGCTGTTTTCCACACTAGTACTTGAAATATTATCTATAGCAATGCTATTTATAGCATTCCTTGTTGCTATTTTCAACACACTATGTTCAGAAATAAGCATCACTTCCACCCAAACTTGGGCCAACATTCGTGAAGTAAGCCCTATGTTCTTTGAATGTATTTCCTTTATACATGCAGGGGTGCTTCTCATCAATCAATCCCTGAGGATCACGAATTTAGCTTCGTCCGACATAAACATAAAGAACACAGTCGACAACCTCCTCGGTTTACATCCTCCATACAACACGTGGTGCTTTGGGCTACGATATATGAAATTACTCCACATCTTCCATTTACAAAAATAATTCAATTATGTATTTTACTTTTGCAACATAATTCTAATTTCCAAAGAAACATGTGTTGCAATGTTTGGCTAGTAGAGAGTCACTTATTTTAACAGCAAAGGATCGAGGCAAGGGCTTTGTATTAACCCACTCTTCTTCCTTTGCTTGGATTTGAAGACCACCCACATCATCTTGGTACAAAATAGTAAGGCAACTAATGTCTGTATGAGCTTCAGAGAATATTTGATGATCCCCAGCTGCTACTTCTAGGCTCTTGTTATTATGATAGAAATTCATGTGAATATGAAAGTCACAATTATCGAAGGGGGTTGATCTATAGTGTTTAGAGACATCGGCACCCAAACTGGAAATAATGAGGTTTAGGATCCAATGCGATAACTCCCTCAATTGGAATTTATATTCCTGGATATGCTCACTTCATCATTACAAATTATCAGAAACAACGAATGAATCACTAGCTCAACAAAACAACTTAATGATATGATAAACTTTAATGTAATGACTTGAGCCTTTATTCAGATTCCATGTCAATGCAATTTCTAAATAGTACAAAGAACCTTTACACCATATCACCCACCAAGCTTAGGGTTCATAAACCAAACTTCTCCATTTCTCTAGGCAGTTTCCAGATTGAACAAAGGAGTAAGACGAAATGAAAGTAGAACCCACATAAGTTCTTTTAACTTTTCTATAATCATCATTATTTTTTTGTTAGCTTTAGTTTCAATGCACTATTGAGTTTAGATACATGTCTTTTGACAACTAAACTTTTTTGGATAAATGTAAATACTATTTTCATAATTTTATTTAAAATAAATTTAGTTTATTTGATTTTTTTTTAAAGAGTTATATTATATTGTATCAACTGGAGAATGGGGTAGAACCCTTACATCAAGAGATGGATCTTCTTCTACCATAGACCATAAATTCTCACTAAACATTCTATTTTTTGTTGGTCTTTTCCATGCAAGGGTTCTTATATTATTTATCTTATATATATGCCAAAAAACTCCATAATATTTAGCAAAAAAACGTAACATTCAAATAGTCAATATTGCATGATCTCTAGCTTCCTTTTCCATGCTTTCTTTAGTTGTTTGTTCAATCTAAACTGCTTCTTCCTTCAGTGTATCAGAATCTCCCATAAACTGGTCGTAGAGGCCGCTAGCTTGTTGTTCTTCACTGGTGTCTAAAGGGAGGGGATCGTGAAGTCCATAGACTTATTTCAGAACTCCAACAGTTGCCAATTCCGCTTTGAGATCGATGCCATCCACATTAATTGTCAACGTGTCTACTGTCTTTGCCAGCGTGGTCACCATAATCTGGAGGCACTCCACTTCCTTCCTTAGTTCTTCGACCTGGCGGTTTATCAGTGTAAAATGCTAATGAGCTTCCATAATAAACTGCTCTACGAGCTTTATGATCAAGCCCAATATTTCCTCCAGTGCACTTAACAATAATTCCTTTATGCCATTCTCACTACTATCTGCACTCGGGGAAGCCATTTTGCTAAGCACTGAGACTTTAACCAATGTCATTGCGTAGTTTAGAGGGAGAGTACCTCTTATATACCGCCTGTTCCTAGCTCTTGAAGCTCCAACGACCATCATTTCAGAGTTAATGCTCCTGACCTACAACTGCATCGAAATACCACCAAATCCCTATAATATATTTGTTGTCCTATTTCCAACTTCGATCATACTGGAATGAAAATATATGGAAATGGCGTCGACAATTAATACCAATGACAATGCATTAATAAGGGGTAGTCTAATTCCCCACTTCTCCTCCCACATATTGTTTAACCTATAATTTCCTTATTTGTAAACCTCATCATGACACGACGTATTTTATTTTTATTTTTAAAATTTAAGAGAATTTTTTTGTAAAATTATATGTTTTCCATTATTTAAAAATTATTTTTAAATAAATAAATAAATTTAGTGACTTAATAATCCTATCTAAAATATTATAGCTATATAAATTACAAAGATTAAATTTACTATTCCAAAAATTCTCTACCAAAATTTCAATAAACTTGGAAAAAAATAAAATCAAATAGTCAACTATATAATAAATATATAATAAATCCTTTCATGTGATCACAAAGCCACTTGGCATCATCATTGCAGCTTGCAGTTTGTCATCAAAGATTCTTTGATTTATTAAGGGAGAAGGGACTACGAAGACACGTAATTAAACTTCATGATATATAAAGCATAGCATTGTTTTTTATTTTGTTTCCTTTAATATTGTATAATCTATATATAGCCATCAAAATTAAATAATTTAAAGAAAAAAAAGAAAGGGAAATTAGTGTTTCAAAAACATACCAAAATCTATGATTTCCTTGGGGCCACAACTTGGAAGAGACTTGATGGAGTATATGGTCATTGGGAAGAAGCATGCTCTCAGGCGCCGATTCTTTTCCCATGGGACGTATCTCCGGCTGGATATAACCAGTAAAGAAAGTTGGTAAAATGGCCTTTTCTTTGATATCAGTTGGTAGTGAAAACATATCCCGAGCAATGGAATCTACTGTTCCAATAAGAGTTGGGTTGATTCCATGGTTGATCACATGGAAAAACCCCCATTGTTGGCAAGCGTCCCTCAATTTTTGAAGCTCTTCATCGCTTCTCCTCACTTGCTGCTCATCGCTTTCTGCGTTGGATTTCCAGTGAAGGGCCGCAAGATCGATAATTGAGAGATCTAATTCCATGCTTCAAAATTAGTTTTGGGTTCACAACAAACGAAGGATTGAAGCGTTGAACTAAGACAACTGTTGATCCGAGTGTATCATACTTGAGGCACCTGTTTAAGACCATACAATGATCTCCTGAGTCTGCACACATGTGTCTCTCGATCATATGTCTGAAATCCTTCTAGCTTCTCTATGTAAATTTGATCCTCAACGACACCATTGAGAAAGCTGATCTTCACATCCATTTGGTGGATTTTCCACCCCATCTGTGCAACCAATCCTAGAATGGATCTATTTGAGAAATATCTTGCAAGTGGTGAAAATTTTTCCTGATACTCCACTCCCTCTACCTGAGAGAATCCTTTGGCCACAGATCTGGACTTGTACTTCTTGATGCTCCCATCAGTTGCATGCTTCACTTTGTAGATCCATCTAGAACCAACCAATGATTTCCCTTTTGGTCTCGGCACCGCCTCCCATACACTATTATTCATGATGGATTCATATTCTTCCACAACGGTATCAACCCAAATAGGTTGAGAAACTGCTTCCTCAAACGAAGATGGCTCCGTCTCAACGAGCTCTGTCATGAGAGCCATCTACCCAGTGTACCTATCAGGTGACCTCCTATGCCTGTGCTATGATGTAGGGGCTCGCACATTCTCCCTAGCATCCTAAAACAATATATCAGTTTCTTTGGTTCTGTTTCTCCTCACTTTGGAAGATTCTGGTTGAATGGTGCCTCCACTTTGCCTCTTGTCTGCTCCACTACATGTGGGTGCTCCATAACATTTCGAACCTCATCTCGAGGATCCCCATTTGGAGCTAGTAGCTCTTGCTCTGGTGGGATACCTAACTCTCATTCTAGAGATAATACCATAGCCTTATCCTCATTGAAATTGAATTATATCCTCATCTCTATCATTCACAGTGAAGTTAAATACACCTGGTAATTGTGTGGAGTTTCGATGTATCCTACAAAAAATCCCAACTTTGTTGTAAGCTAAAGTTTCTTTCTCAAATCCTTGGAGACATGACAATAAATTGAAGATCCAAAAATTCTGAAATGAGACACATGAGTCCTTCTCGCAGGGAAAGCTTCCTCCAGTGTGATCATTCCAAGTATTCTATGAGGACTTTGATTCTGCAAGTAGACTGTTGTGTTGCATGCTTCTACCCATAGATGTAATGGCATCCCCTAATCATGCAACATGGTTCTCTCTGCTCCCACTATTCTCTTGTTATTCCTCTCAGCTACGACATTCTGATGTGTGTTATTTGGCGTTATCAGCTCTCTTCGAATACCTTCTTTGGAACATAAATACTTGAAGGAATCCGAAACAAATTCACCTAAATTGTTGCTCCTAAGAGACTTCGCCTTCCTCCCAATCTCCTTCTCAACTAATGCACTGACTTCAATAAATTTTGAGAAAACTTCATCCTTATTTTGCATGAAGAAGATCCAAAATTTTCTAGAGAAATCTTCAATAAAAATAACAGTACTTACGTTTTGATATGGAGGCTGTAGAAAAAGGTCCACAAACATTAGAGTGGACTCGCTGCAAGATTACATATGCTATGCTATCTCACCCATGGAATGTGGATTTGACATATTTCCCCAATGCACAACCCTTGCCAATATTATGTTGTTTAAGGGAACCTTTAGGGAGACCGATGGTAATTTCCTACATGATTTTTAAGTAACCATGGTGTAGATGACCAAATATCCTATGCCAAAGTTCTCAAACATCTCAACTTTGCACCTTTTCTGCCTTTTCTCTCAATGAAACACATTCTCCCACCTCAAGTTTGTATAATTTATTGACTCGAAATCCAATTTGCGTCACTCACCTAGTAGCTATGTGTCTCAGGAAGGATTTCCCTTTACTAAAAATAACATCATAGCCTTTATCCTCGAATACTGCTAGAGATATCAAGTTCTTCTTTAGCCTACGTACAAACATAACATATTTGAGGTGAAGAGGGGATTCTTTCTCCCTATCAAAGGTGAGAGTACCAATTTCTATAGCATTGTACTTCCCATCATACCCTATTTTGATACGCATATGGAGATCCTTCTCCTCCAGGTTGCTAAAAACCCCCTTGCACCCTATCATATGGAATGAGGCACCAACGTCAAGGTACCACACACTCCCCATAGTAGTTTTGACCATGCATACTACTAGGGTGAAGTCCAACTTGAACTCTGATGCTCCCCAATAAGATTTCTTTATGCGACCTCTCTAGTTTAGGCAAGTCGGCTTTTCTCCCATCTTCTGAATTTTTCCAGGTGATGAAGTCAGAGACTTTTTTCAAGATTTCATCATATTCAAGTCTCATTTCCACGACTTGAATTGTCAATTTGTTTCTTGTTTCCCAATAAGAATTCCATTGTGAAATCTTCTGGCATAATAGTTCCTTTTGGTGCATCAACTAGGAGTTAAGTCCGAGTGCTTCAGTAATAAACTAATCAATTTTTTGATCATCTTTATGTAGATTAGTTATTCCTTGTATTTGCACTTCCTTCTCTGCTAAGCTGGTTTGAGGTTTTATTTGCATCTGCTCGAACTCTTGTTGTAGCTTAGCTAACTATATCTCTGCCTACCGTTCGGATTTTTCTTGTTGTAATTGTTGTTCAAGTGACAAAATTTTATCTTCTTTTTCCTTAAGCAACATTTGTACCTCTGTTGCTTTGTTGATGGTCATTGTAGCATAGGCACCTGTAAAATGTGACAATCTAATAAGATTGGTGGATGGGTTGATAGGTGATTCTTTCCAGAGAACATCCATCGGTTCATTTTCAGGGGTAGTAACAGTTGTAGAATCCAAATTCTTTTTCTTCCTGTCTTTTAACAACGACCTTGTGTTGTGGGCTATAAAACACATCTAGAGGGGGAATCTCCTCTATTGTCAAAACAATTTCAGAGGTGGGGGTAACAGGAATGTGTTCTACCTCTTAAGTATTTACAGTCTCCTTTGTTGTAATTTCCTGAGTTGTTTTCTGTTATGGAGTTTGCAATTTTGGTGTTTGTTCCTCTGTATTGAGCCTTTTATTAAAGTTTTCTCATTCTTCCTCTAAATCAATCACCAGGGGTTTTATTGGCTGTGTGGAGGTGGCATGGATTTCATCCTGTTTGCGAGCTAAATTTTGCTCAACTGTCTTCTCTGTAGATTGGGTTGTATCCTTTTCCGACTCCCTGCTTCTGCTTTTCCCATTTTGTGATGACTTCTCTGATTCCTTGGTAGGTTTCTCTTGTGATTCTGCTCCAGAATCAGTTTTAGAATTTTTTTTGGAGTCACCTTCTATACTTTCACTGGGAATAGGCTCCCTTATTGGTTCAATCAATAATTGGTCCAATTGAACCTTTGTTAGCCTCCTTTCTTTGTACTCGTAAAAGGTTTCGAGATATTCACACTCAAAAAGTAATTGTGCCATATGCTTCACCTCTGTGAAGGTGTTTTTCTGCAAAAAGATGTCATCAAATGCATCTTCCTCATTATTGAATACTTTTATTTTCACCATGGTGGTAAAGTCTTTGACAGTGCCGAACGGGTCATATTGCCTTCCAGGGAATTTAGGTAATTGCAGAGATAACATAATCTCTACTTCTTTAAATTCATGCCCCAGGTCATGTAATGCAAATGCTCCACACTGCAAAGGGAATGTAGTCCAGATGACCTTTTTTGCTTCCTTTAATGTTTTAATCATCCCTCCCTCACTCGTTGTTTGATAGGCTATCTCTATAGCCATCAATTTGTCCAGAACATAGTACGGGAGGACATGGGGGGAGGTAATGCTGCCAAATACCCTGATATACGTAAATGTCTTCTCCCCAAACCATCTGGCCACTGGGAGGATATCTACCTCGGCTTCTTGGGAAAACCTGAGGGCATCTCGGTTATAAAGTTGTTTATGGATAGGGAGCATAGCTCCATGACAAATTTTGAAAAAATGTGGTTGAAAGTTAGATTCCCACATGTATTTATGGTGTATGTGAATGGGAAGTGGATTTTGGATAGTCCACTTCCATCCCATGACAGGAAATTTCGAACCGAAGCAAATTTCATCCATTACATAGGGGCTCATAAAAAATGGAGGGTAAACCCTTGAAGCAACTCTTCTTTTCCTTCTATACTCCATTATTGTTCTTGCTAAATTGTTAGACAAAATTTGTGCCCATTTCATTACAGTTGCATTAACAGCTGCATCTATTAATGACAACCATTCTGGGGAGAATTTAGTACTATCAGGTTTTCCAAATAGTCTACATAGCATGGACGCTGCAAAATTATGAGGGGGACAAATAGACGCAGTAGTGTACATATCGTTCTTGTCTTTCTTGATTTTGCCCTCATTATTTGACCAGGTCTAGGTGCAGTCTGTTGGATCCTCGTTCTCTTTGGAAAACTTCTCGACGAACCGCCTGTTGTAGACGACTTGTGGCTCTGGTAGGTGGTACATAAGCCACAGGTTGTCTGGCGTAAAAGATCCCATAACCTCTTGGCTTCTTGTCTTGAATTCTCTGTCTGAGATGTCAGTTTCATCAATAACCCATTTATCCATGTATTTATAAGGGATTATCTTCGGGTGCGCCCTTATGCAATGCAAAAATGAGCATGCTGTCTCAAACATAGAAGCGTCTGAGGAATCACGTCCGTCAACTGTAACCTTTGTTTCCAGGATCCTTGGTTGCTCTTCCTCCAGTGTATTATACATGGCCTCTCATGTAGAGGTTCCTCCCTCTCTGTTGCATGTAGTGTCTGTAAACAGAGGAGTCATTTCTTATTTCTCAGAGACCACTGCCTTGCCCTTCTTTACCATTGCTCCCAACGATTTGCTCTGTGGATTTTCCTTGAAAGTGAAGAACAACAGCTATCGGATACACAAAGATGGCAATGAACGTGAAATGAAATAATGTGGATAACTTGTAGAGGTGATAAAAGGAGCTCTATTCGAACGCACGTAAGAAGATATCATATCACGTTAAATGGATTTTCACACATAAATGCAGTTAAATCTTACTAAATGCCCACTAATGCTTCGTTATCCCTTAGCTTTAATACTCATAAATGTCTGCATTGTAAATTGGGAAGAAAGCTTCTAAGGTGGCGAGACTTTGAACTACGATAATGGTGATTTTGCGATTTGCGAAGCAATATCGCAGATAACAATATTGCATTATACCTTTTCACTTTTCTTACCTTCTCTTGTGTTTCTGCGAGATGCGAGCCACTCGTTTATTGTCTCAAAACATATCTACTTGTAAGGTTTTTCTATGTAAAGACCCTTGTTTAATGAGTGGCAGACCTAAACATTTGTTCATGATGTATTTAAGGAGTGGGTCCAAGTCTTTATCACATTTCACAATATCGACTGATGGTAAGTTTGCGGTGTTCTTTTAAATGCTTCAAATGTGATGCGATAAAGGCTATGATGCCATCACAATTTCACATCTCGCTTGTTTTGAGATAACCTTTTAAGGCAGGCTCTTCACAAATAGCGATATGCGATGCGAGACTTGGATTTTGAAGAGAAAAGCTTAAGGACTTAATTTATGTCAAAAATATGATAGTTTTGAGGTATAAAGCATGAAGTCCTCTTTTAAAAGTTTTTTTACTAGATTTGGTGGGTTAGCAAGGTCTTTTTATGATGCTTAATCATGTGTATGTGGGAAGGCAAGTATTTAATAGTCCTTTTGAAAAAAGGGGGTTTGATTGATATCTTGCTTTATTCCAAAAATAAAAGAAAAGCCTAAATGCTAAGTTTATTTTTTGGATGGATTTTTAAAGGGTTCCAATTTATTAATGTAATATTAATTACTACTATTTAATAAATGGGTGGTTGTTGAATAGCACAACAAAAGACTATTATGGAGGCTCCGGTCTTAGTGATCTTGAATTATCGAAATAATTTCAGATTTTCTCTTTCGTGTTGGAGCATACAATAACTACTATCCTTTTATAGAAAAAACCAAGAAGGATATGAGCAATCTATATCCCCTTTTAGCCACACATTTAGAGATGCAAAACTAAAATATATCATTTTGGAGAAATAGACATATGCTATGGTGAAATATTTTAAGGCCTTCAGATAATATGTATTGCATTCAAAGCTGATCACGTATGTACCATCGACAATAGTAAAGGAGATCCTCACTCAGCCTGACAGTGATGGTAGATGGGGAAATGGATATCCAAGCTCCAAGAGTACGGCATGGAGATCAAACCCACAAAGTTGTTAAAAGGGGAAGGATTGACTAGGCTGCTTACTAAGAAAAATAAGGTGGCATTGGAAATGTGTACAAATGGGTTCTTTGTACCACTATGATACATGAGGATGTACACAAATAATCCTCATTAGAAGAAGTCAATGCACAAGAGACCTCTTAAGAAAGTCTTGGCGAGTTTCATAATTCTGACTGGTATTTAGACATAATATTTTTTCTGCAAAATTTACAATGTCCTCATGAGTTTCCTAAATCCGAATGCACATACTTGAAATTGAGAGAAATTAAGTAGCGTATCATTGGAGGAGGCTTGTATTGGAAAGTCCCCATAAATGTCTTTCTTAATTATGTTACTGCAGATCAAACGTAGGGGATCATCTTAGATTTTCATTATGGAATATATGGGTGTCATCAAGCATGGAAAGGCACAACATACACGATTTTGAGCACTGTATACTATTCGACTTCATTGTTTAAAGACAATAGTGTTGCTATAAGATCATGTACAAAAATCCAAATGTTTGCAGGACAGAAAAAGTTGAAGTCTCTTCCACTAAATACTATCAATGTCTAAGCATTGTTCCAACAGTGGGGATTATATTTCATCAAAAAAATACATCCGATTTTAGTTGGCCAACACAAATATATCCTTAGAGCTACCAATTACTTCAAAAAATGGGTATAGGTGATTCCAACCCGAAAAGCTATTGAGAAGGTGATTATGACTTTCCTCGATGACAACATTCTCTCAAGGTTCGTATGTCCAAAAGCTTGTGACAAATAACGCCCAAGCCTTCAAATCGTCTAGGATGATAATTTTTTTCTAAGATTATGGTGTTGAACTAATACATTCCACAACTTATTACCCACAAGGTAATGGGCTAGAAAAATCCTCAAACAAGATTCTCATTAGAATAATCAAGAAGATGCTAGACAATAATAAAAGGGGTTGGGATACAAACATCAAATATTCACTCTGGTGGATAGAATAAGCACTAAGAGGGCCATAGGAGCTTCTTCTTATCAACTGGTATATGGTATATATGTCATTGTTCCTAGATAGGTTATGTAGAGATATAGATGAAGAGGTTGTGAAATGGTGTAGAAAAACTATTTTGCATAAAACTAATACTATGAGAATGTACATAAATAAAGTTAGCTGCTATTGTAAATACATAAGTATATATGGATGCATAAATTTTAAAAGTTATTTAGAACATTTTCATTTGATAAATATATTATTATAATGTAATTTACAAATTTAGAAACTAATATTTTTATTCAAAAATAAAATAAATATATAATTTTCTTTATTCTAATTTAAGAAAAAATGAAAAAATATTAGAAAGAATTCATCGTTTGATAAGTAATGAGAAACTATAATCCCTAGCTATATTTGGTTATTTACTGAAATCTCCTTTCAGAGGAGCTGTTTCAGACCTAAAGATCCCCAGAAGCAAGACTAAAGCACTAAGCCAGCATGAAGCCTAAGGAGTAAGACCTAGCATGAGCCAGCAGGAACAAAGGCACAGTCAATTCGAGATTGATATAAAGGTATAGTGAAAGTTGACCCAGTAGTTTCTCCCCCACCATCAGTCGTCGAGGTAGCAGGAGAGGTTGAAGCAGCAGTGAAAGATGTCGTGTACCCACTTACTACGAGCATACTCAGATGAAGCAGATTCCGTTCTATTGCATCTCGATTCGAACGCACATGAATTTCGTAGGGAGTCATAAACAAAACAATGTGGAAAGAGAAGAGTAACAGATCTCTCCATTCCATTAATAAAATAAGGAGTCCTTTTCTTCCTTGGAATATGTTAGAAACTTTTTTATAATATATAAAAATTAAGTAAATATTAAAATGTTTCAGGTTTAAATTTTATGGGGAGAGGTGGGGAATGAAAGCCATTTCTAGGGGAATCTAATTATCCCAAGGGGTGTTCAAGCTCCACCAAGCTTAGAAACATTCTGTTGGTGGATAGGTCATTCCATTATCAAACATTGGAGCTAGCATAGGCTCAACTTAAATATGAAGTTAAAGAAAAAAAAACAAACAAATTACTTAAGGAAGATTAAAAATCACTTATTACATTGAAATCATCAACCTTAGAGAGAATTTCCGTATAAAAAAATGTTGTAGTTAGGCCTTCAGTGTAACAAAATCAAGAAAAGTAATTTCAAAGATACATTATAAGTATATTAGTGTAAATGAATCTTAACCTCAGATCTATCAAGCACAAAACATAGAAAAAAATGAACATAAATTTAAACCTTCTTGAAAATGCAAAAACATTAAAAAGTTTTAAACCTCAATCACAAAGCAATCATTATCATACATTATCATATACTATAGTGGAATTCTCTGAGCATTGAATGTCGCTCAAACCACTATATTCAAAAATAAGCATCACTTCCGCCCAAACTTGACCCAACGTTCTTGAAGTATACCCTTAGTTCTTTGAATGTAAATGCTCTGTACATGCAACGGTTTTTGTGATCAATCAATTTTCAACTTTGTCTTGAACAAACATAAAGAAGGAAATTGACGGCCTCCTTGGTTTACATCCTCCATACACTACACGGTGTTCTTTACTGCGGTATTTGCAATTACTCCACATGATGCAGGAGCATCCAATTAGGGAAGCGACAGCTGGACATGCTGTCACAGTCAATGTCGTTACTTTTTATTTTTTGAGAGTAAATATATTAGGGAATAGTCTAAAATAAATTAATACTTGAATAACAGAAAAATGGAATGTAATTGCAAATTGCGACTGCAGGTAGTTCCTCAACTGAATGAGGCTACCAACAACTTAAATACACAATCAAAAGATGAACAAAGGGTTGCTTCCAACAAAGAAGAATAGAAACCAAAGAATGTAAACTCTGACAGAATATTTTAAAACAGTAAAGAGAAGCATTTTAGGTATCAAACGATTGTTATTATGAATGACTGTAGTCTGGTACTGTGCACAAAATTAACTACATTATTGAGGCACTACTAACAAAACTATGCATCAGGTCAAAGCAACCAAACACTGCAAGAGAATTCATTCAAGTACTTCACGAAAGCAAATCGTTGAAATTCTTACAAGTAGAAGATTTATCATTTCTATAAATATATATACATACATTGCATAAATATTTTTTATAGTTCAGAGACAGTATCCAGTAACCCAACACAGGTTTAGAGCATAAGGCATAGTGCCTTCCAAAAAAAAGATATACAATTTCCAAACAGTCCTCAGATATTTCCATTAAATACCAAGAAGGGTTCTTGTGACCCAGGACCGACTAAACAAACAGATATGGGACCACGCTCAACAACTAGAATTGAACTGTACAAAAATTGCATTCAAATTCACAACCAAAATCTCAGTAGAGCCACAATCACCAATGACCAACTAATGACCTACAACTTTCGACAGACATACACAACTGAGGACCAACAAAAACGAGACTTCGTCTCTACAAAAACAACCTACAGGACTGTATAAGATAAATAGGAAGGACCCTACCCGGTTCAAGTGGAGACCAGAATGGAAGAGCGAAGAAACAGTAACCGTCAAGGACCAAACCCTTGCCACCACCACAGAGGAGCGAATTACCTGCATAGTCAAGAGACAACGATTAGAGAGGCAACATAACCAGTTATATGGAGAATAAACCGAGAGAAGGGTAAATATGAGTACCTTGGAGGTTACCTGAAGTGGAGGGTAGGTTCCATAGTCGAACCCAGGACCAACAGCACACCAAACAATGATAACCCTTAAGGTGAGCCGAACCACTAGAAACTGCAAACCACCACCAAGACCAATAATGTTTGAGCCATGGCCATAGAGCCATGAAACCCCAACTGCTCACAAGGAGCGGAATTGTTAGCAGAAGAAAAGCAAAGAGGGAGCCTGAAATTGGAGCAGAGAGGTTACCTTGTGTTAGAGCCGAACTGTCGCCAGGGAAGTCGGGCTGAGGACCTGACAAGAATGTGCACCATAAACATAGTCAAATGCAGCAGAGACAAACCAAAAGTGTAGCAAACCAACTAAAATTACAGAGAAATCACTGCATACCCAGGACGGACACAAAGCCCAACATTGTTTCGAAAAACCACGCAAGAAGCAGCCACCAAACTTGTCGATACAACATCTTAACATTACCCAGTAACAGAGAACCAAAGTTGAGGCCAGAACCAACAGACAGTGGGAGGCAGAGAGCCATTACCGTCGGGCAGAAGGAACCAAGTAAGTGCACAGAGGAGCAAAGCGAAACCAGCAGCAAAAATAACCCAAGCTACAACCAAAACTCGCACCATAGAACCATAACACAGTGACCAAGACAACCTCAAAAAGGTGGCGGAGTTAATGCTCCATTAAAACCTCACCAAAAACCCCAGTTGTTTACAAGTGCGGGAAGGGATCACGTGGGCCAGTTGCCACGAAGGCACCCACCTCAGCTTTTGGGGTGAGTCATCACCATATCTGCCATTTACAAACATCATTCAATTATATTGTATTTTACTTCTCAAACATATTACTAATTTTCAAAGAAAGATGTGTTGCAGTGTTTGATCTGTAGACAGTCGCCGATATTAATAGCAAATGATCCAGGCAAGGGCTTTGTATTGACCCACTCTCCTTCCTTTGTTTGGATCTGAAGACCACCGACATCATCTTGGTACAAAGTAGTAAGGAAAACAATGTCTGTATGAGCTTCATAGAATATCTGATCATCCTTAGTTGTTGCTTCCAGGTTTTCGTTATTATGATATAAATTCATGTGGATTTTGAATTCAAAATTTTCAAAGGGGTCTGATCTGTAGTGTTTAGAGATGTCGCCACCCAAACTAGAAATAATGAGTTTTAGGATCTCATGTGACAACTCCCTCAACTCGCATTTATATTTTTGGATATGTTGGTTTCATCGAAACAAATTATCAGATAAAATGAACAAAACAAATCACCAGCTCAACAAAACATCCTAACTATTTAGATTTTTCTAAAATCTTTATCATGTTCAATATATCAGTCTGATGGGAGTGGGCGAAAAAATTGAATTAGTGACTTCACATCAAAAAAATACTTTAATAGATGACCGTCTATCTAAAACCTAGTAAGTCTCAATCTCCTCCCTATCTGTAGTTAAAATGAAATTATATTAGTATTATATAATCTATATATAGCTAATGAGCAAAATTACATAATTTGAAGAAAAAAGAAAGGAAAATCAGTGTTTCAAAAACATACCAAAATTTATGATTTCCTTGGGGCCACAACTTGGAAGAGACTTGATGGAGTATATGGTCATTGGGAAGAATCATGCTCTCAGGCACCGATTCTTTTCCCATGCGACGTATCTCCGACTGGATATAACCAGTAAAGAAAGTTGGTAAAATGGCCTTTTCTTTGATATCAGTTGGCAGTGAAAACATATCACGAGAAATGGAATCTACTATTCCAATAAGAGTTGGGTTGATTCCATGGTTGATCACATGGAAAAACCCCAATTGTTGGCAAGCGTCCCTCAAATTTTGAAGCTCTTCATCGCTTCCCCTCACTTGTTGCTCATCGCTTTTTTCTTTGGATTTCCAGTGAAGGGCAGCAAGATTGATAACTGGGAGATCTGATTCCGTGCTTCAAAATTAGTTTTGGGTTCACAACAAACGAAGGATTGAAGCGTTGAACAATTGGATTAAAGGAAGGAAACAAATGAAAAGATTCGCATTCAGTTATCCTATTTTTTCAAGTCGACATTTCTACTTCATGGATAGATTTTGGAATATTCACTTGAAGAAATAAAAAATTGACATTCATTTTGTCAATTTCAATTTTACGATTTAAAAACCAGTTATATGTATATATATATATATATATATACATATAACTGGTTTTTAAATCGTAAAATTGAAATTGACAAAATGAATGTCAATTTTTTATTTCTTCAAGTGAATATTCCAAAATCTATCTAATATATATATATATATATATATTCGTTATTAGTATTTTTTTTTTATTTGTCAATATAAATAGTATTGTATTATGTTAAAATATAATGAGAGATGACAACATCTCCCTCGTACTGAATTGTATAGTGCTTTTTAGTGCAGTGGGTGCTTCTCAGTATGGTGCCTTTTGGTGTAGTGCGTGCCTTTCAGTGCAATAAAAAATTAAAAAAATATAATATTATTAATAATGATATTTATATAGGTTACATAAAAGCTAAAAAAGTGTAATGTAATAGTGATATTTATATAGATTACATAAAATTTTAAAAGGTGTAATGTTGTTATTAGTGGTAGGCGTTTTTAAATGAGCTTAAATTAAATGGTAAATTATTTAATCAGAGGGTTGATGTATGTGATTAAAATAAAACATGTTTGAAATATTTTTATCATCATTTTTAGATGAAAAGGTTTGATATTAGGATTAATAAATCACTTATTAATATTTAAAATTTAAATGTTATATTTAATAAAAAAAATAAAATTGTTAGATATCAAATTTATTAGGAAATTGATATATAAGAACATTATATAATATGTATCTTAAGTTATTATCTATAAGCAATGGCTATCTCATATTTTTAATTATACTCATAATATGATGGTATTACAAAATATTTTTTAGTTATAAAATAGTAGTAATAATAATAATCAAATCTTTCAAAGTGTAAATCACTTTTGTAGTGTAAAACTTAAAAAATATTTGTATCTCAAGAGATTTGATTCTTTTGGTTGCCTATAAATCTAGGGTTAAGATGCATTTATAATGGTTCTCTATATGTGTATGTGTGAATCATGTATAAAATCCATGCTGAGCATATATAATATATACATCGCTGACATTGAAATATTATTTTGTTATTAATATATTTTAAGTTCAAGTCTCCCTTACACTAACATATCTCTCTATCTATATCCCCTTACTTTAACAACAACTTTATGATGTTTTAAGATGGATCAAATCTAGTGAGGCGAAAGCCAGTTTTTGGGTACAAAAATTAAGAGATGTTTTCATCTCAACAGATTTGGCTCCTCTAAGTGCTTGATAAATTTAGGGTTAAGATGAATTTATGTTGGTTTTCAATATATATTTTGTACCAATCATGAATAATTTCTATGTTGAAATGGAAGGAATTACATATCTCCTTCATTTTCAATTTCTTTATATAAAATATGTATGATTTATGTAAAGAGCATTGAAATATTTTATATATGGCCTACATCGTCCACATTAAATTATTTTATGGTATTAATATATTTTTAAATACAAATCTCCCTCATGTTGGGAAGTCTCTATATGTATAATACTAAAATATTTTATTTAACCATGCATACTAAAATATTTTTTTAATAACAATATTAGAATTCTTTTTAGCATCAATATATTTAAATGCCACATATAAACTTCATATTAAGAACTAGATGAGTTTCATATGATGTTAATATCGAAATATTTTACTTAACATCGATATTCAAATTTTTTATGTAAGGCTTACATTGAGATATTTTTTAAACTAAAAGAATTACAAATCTTCCCCATACTTGAAAATATATGTTTTTATTCTTCTTTTTTCAGTTAATTTTATATCTCTATATACCATTGTTATAAATGTTTGTTATTTAGTATGGACATCCAAATATTTTATTTATGGGTGGTAATAAAATATTTTTTTTGTTATTATTATTATTTTTTAAATACCATATGGCAACTCTATGTTAACGCAAAAATAGTTATATATTTATATATAAGTTTTGATAGAAATTGCAAATTGCTCAAGATTTCAACTGAAAAACAAGAGACAATTCTATTTTACTGATCCACAAAATGGAAATCACAATATAGAACAACATGGATAGACATGCAACAAGCAAAACCACAAGTACACAATGATTTCTAGGGGAAGCCAACTTGGAAAAACTCCTCAAGCCTCTTTAAATTAATCAGTTGAATAAAGAAACTATTAGAATTGCTTGCTCCAAATTTGAGCACAACCCGCAAAAAAATAATTTTTCTCTCTACTGAATGAGAAACTTTGGCCAACACTTAGACAATTATCTGCTCATCTAGCCTCCTATTTGCTTGCACAATTCTAGAGGAAATTAACTCCTAAAAGATAGGAATTTCCTCCTACTTTCTTGCGCAATTCCCAAGTATTGATCTTCTGACTGCATGCAACAACTGTACACTCAAACTAGTATGCAACGCATGTTACACTGGCCTTGTCATCTCCACTTCAACTGAGGAATTCGAATTCCATGCATGAATTAACTATTTTGGGATGATTGATCAGTTCACTGATAGATCTATGAATTAGACTATTGTTCCATTACACAACTGACCTTAAACTGATTCTATCAATAGTTAGAGGTCAGTTAAATGAATTCAACTAAAAATAACTTAACTAGATTGCTAAAGTTTAGCAATCAACACATGCATAACTAGACCCCAAGCCCCTAACTTGAATTTACTGAGCTAACTAAGTGAAAAGAGCCATGTCACACTAGTTAACTACCTCCAAGTTGTCATGTTGATGTGGAATTTTGATTTACTCAATTTAAATAAGGCTAAAGCCAAATTGAGTATTCCTTGCTACATTTTTTTAACACTCCCTCTTAGTAAGAAAGGGATTTTTCACCACCCCTATCGTGTACTTATGGAATTCAAATTTACCTCCTGAAAGTGCCTTTTTCAAGATGTTAGCATCTTGCCCTTCAGTTGGAATGTACTATAGAAACATAATTATCCTCTGCACACAGTCCCACAAATGATGATACTAGATATCAATGTGCTTGTACTTGTCATGAAATAACAGATTCTCAGAGAGCTTAATGCAACTATAATTATCACAATACATCACTATCAGATCCATCTCCTGACTGAAAATACCCACAAGTATTTTTCTCATCCATATGGCCTCACATGTTTCTTGATTTGAAACCATTTATTCATCATTTGTTGAGCTGAGTGCCACTAACCTCTGCTTCCTGCTGTACTTGGAAATAATTGCGGACCCAACACTGAAGATAACACCTGAAGTAATTTTCTTGTCTGATGGACTCCCTGCCCAACCTACATTGATGAATCCTTGTAGCTTCACTCTCTATGTCCTCTTGTACCATAATCCATGCTCGGTAGTGCCTCTGAGGTACTGTAACACATGCTTTGCAGACTTTCAATACAACTTGGTAGGTCTCATCATAGCTTGACTAAGCTGGTTTACTACATAACACATGTCATATCTTCTGTTCATAATATAAATCAAAGACCTTACAAGCTGCCTGTAAATGGTAGCATATGAACTTCTTCACCTGAATTAGAATTTTCCTTCCTTAAGCTTGTAGCTAGAGTTGTGTCCATGGGCTTATAATTATCCATGTGAAATATCTGAAGTGTTTCAGATGCATACTTCCCCTAAGACACAAACAATTCATGATCACCTTTCCATACTCCTAGCCTGAGGAAGTAATGCATTAAGCCCATGTCTTTCATCTAAAATTCCCTTGCAAGAGCATATCAACTGCTCATCACCTCTCAATATTAAATTATCAACATAAAAAACAAGAATAATCAACTTACCATCTACCATAATGTGATAGAGGTTCACATTTGCTTCACTTTTGGTGAAGACCAATCCACTAAGATAACTATCGATCTGAGTGTACCATGTTTGGGGAATCTGTTTAAGACCATACAATGCTCTCCTGAGTCTACACACATGTGACTCTCGATCATATGTCTCAAATCCTTCTGGCTTCTCTATGTAAATTTCCTCCTCAACAACACCATTGAGAAAGGTGGTCTTCATATCCATCTGTTGTATTTTCCACCCCATCTATGCAACCAATGCTAGAATGGATCTAATTGAGGAATATTTTGCAACTGGTGTAAAATTTTCCTCATAGTCCACTCCCTCTACTTGAGAGAATCCTTTGTCCACAAATTTGGTCTTGCACTTCTCAATGCTCCTATGAACCGCATGTTTCACTTTATAGATCCATTTGGAACAAACCACTGATCTCCCTTTTGGTATCGACACCATCTCCCATACACTATTCTTCATGATGAATTTGTATTATTCCACCATGGCATCAACCCAAATAGGTTGAGAAGCTGCTTCCTAAAATGAAGACAACTCTATCTCAATGAGCTCTTTCATGAGAGCCATGTACTTAGTCTACCTATCAGGTTACCTCCTTTGTTTGTGCTATGATGTAGGGGCTCCCACATTCTCCCTAACATCTTGCAGTAATCTATCATCTTCTCTGGTTCTCTTTCTCCTCTCTATGGAAGATTTTGGTTGAGTGGTACCTCCACTCTGCCTCCTTTCTGCTCCACTGCATGTGGCTACTCCACAACCTTCTAAAGCTCATCCTAAGGCTCCCCCTATGGAGCTAGAAGCTCCTGCTTTGGTGGGATACCTAACTCTCATTCCAGAGAGAATAACATAGCCTTATCCACATCAAACTTGACATCTCTCCTCACAACTATCATCCTCAGTGAAGTTAAATACACCTGGTAATTGTGTGGAGTTTTGACGTATCCTACAAAAAATCCCTACTTTGTTGTAGGTTCAAGTTTCTTTCTCAAATCCTTGGAGGCGTGACAATAAAATGAGGCTCGAAATTTTTTGAAATGAGTCACATCAGGCTTTCCCCCAGAGAAATCTTCCTCTAATGTGATCATGCCAAGTATTGTATGATGACTCCAGTTCTGCAAGTAGACTGTTGTGTTGCATGCTTCTACCCATAGATGCAATGGCGGCCCATGATCATGCAACATGTCTCTTGCTGCTCCCAATATGCTCTTGTTCTTCCTCTCATCTACCCCATTCTGCTTTGGGTTATGGGGTGCTATCAGATCTCTTCAAATACCTTCTTTGGCACATAAATCCTTGAAGACATTCAAAACAAATTAACCTCCATTTTCGCTCCTAAGAGCCTTCATATTCCTCCTCATCTCCTTCTCAACTAATGCATTGAATTCAACAAATTTTGAGAAAAATTCCTCCTTCTTTTGCATGAAGAAGATCCAACATTTTCTAGAGAAATTTTCAATAAAATAACATAGTACTTGTTTTCTTATGGAGGTTGTAGAAAAAGGTCCACAAACATTAGAGTGGATTCACTCTAGGATTACATCTTCTCTGCTATCTTGGCCATGGAATGCGGATTTGACATATTTCCTCTTTGTGCAAACCTTGCAAAGATCTTATTGGTTAAGGGATCCTTTAAGGATACTGATGCTAATTTACTACATGATTTTTAAGGCACCATGGTGTAGATGACCCAATCTCTTGTGCCAAAGTTCTACAACATCTCGACTCTACACCTTTTCTGCCTTGCTTCTCAATTCAACACATTCTCCCACCTCAAGTTTGTATAGGTTTTTGACTCAAACTCCAATCTGCTTCACCTTCCTGGTAACTATGTGCCTCAAAACGGATTTCCCTTTACTGAAAATAACATCATAACCTCTATCCTCCACTACTGCTATAGAGATCAAGTTCTTCTTTAGTCCAGGTAAAAACATAAAATCTTTGAGGTGAACATGAGGGCTTCACTAGGGGATAAATACCATACCATGTGCATTCATATTGGGGGATATGTATTGACGAAAAAATGACATAATATATTGGGGGATGTATAGGGGGTAAAGGGTTTTTATAGTAACAGGTATAAAAACTGGAGATCAAAGTTAATGAAAAAATATAAAGGGTTAGGCTTCCTCCCTCTCAAAGGTGACAATACCAATTTCTGTAGCACTCTACCTCCCGACATCCCCCAATTCGACATGCATCTGGATATCCTTCTCCTCCATGCTACTGAAAAAATCCTTGCACCCTATCATATGGAATGAGGAACTGGAATCAAGGTACCACACACTCTCCATAATAGTGTTGGCCATGCATGCTATTATAGTGAATTCTAATTCTAACTGATGGAGGAACTAGTGGAAGGTCAAGTTTTGGAAGTGGAACATCAACCACACTGAGTGATCATCTAGATAACTAATAAATCAGCCCAAATTAACTCATGCATGTAGATAATCTGAGTTACCCAGTTGGGATTGGAGTTCAAGGGAAATGTACTATTGGTTGTAAGCTATTCCAAGTTGTATAGGTGGTGCATGTAGTCATAGAATTGAGCTAAAGTAATTTCGCAATCCAGATGTGGAAAAATCCTATTAAATAGGGACCTAATTCCCAAGGGAACAATGCAAGGAATTAGGAGCTTGGAGGGCTTAAAAATTGGCTAAGTGTTGCCCAAAGTCAATCAGTCATGCAGAGGGATAGACCATACAGTTGCAGGGTGTGCTCAAGCTTGAGAAAGCGTATGTATTTCTTCTCTGTTCTATAATTAATACAATATAGATAATAAGGGGGTTTGAGAAGTTTCTTTCCCCTAGATATATTTATGTGCATATGTGATGTTTCCTTTTTCATGTCTATGAGTCTTGTTCTATATGGTGAATTAACTTCCGAAGATTACTAGAGTAGCTTCATGTCTTGTGATTTAGAAAATTTCATTAGTATTGAATCAACACAATAATTTCTACGTTTAGCCACTTTTGTTTTCATTCATGGCCAATAAAAAACTTTCATAAGTGTTCTGATAATTTTTTGATAGCCTAGATGAATTGAAAAGGGCCTCTTATAATGTTCATCTAGGATCAATTGTTTAATTATGTGCACATTTGGGATATAAATGTTGTTTTTGAAAGTCAAGAAACCATCACTATCCAAAGAAAAATATGTTCTATTAGGCCAGTTTCATTTATCAATTTAGTATTCTTGATATTCTATGGTTGTAGTCCTAATCTATTCATTAATAATTGTTTTACTATTGCTAGTAGAGATCACGTAAATCTGATTTAAACTTTTTCTCAATGCATCTGCAATTTTATTTTCTTTTCCCTTGATGTGTTTGATTTCAAAAATCAATTCATTAAGGAAAGCCATCCACCTTGTTTTCCTTGAATTTAAATATCGTTGGCTAAATAAATATTTCAGGCTAATATAATCAATTATTAATGTGAATTTATTACCCAAAAGATAGTGTCACCACATTTTTAAAGCATGCATTAACGCAACTAACTCTAGGTCATACAAAACATAATTCTTTTCATGCTCCTTTAGCTTCCTAGACTCATAACATATAACATGGTTATCTTTCATTAACACTCCACCTAATCCCTCCAAACAAGCATATTTACACATTGTATAATCTTTATTGGGAAAAAAAAGCCTTAAGATTGGGAGCTATGATTAACAGATATTTCAACTGATCAAAGCCTTATTGACACTTTTGGGTATAGATAAATCTAAATCATTTCTTTTGTAAGGATGTTATAAGGTAGGAAAACTTAGAGAAACCTTTAGTGACCCTATGTTAATAACATATAATTCTCATAACAGATCTCATGTTAGTTATATCTTTAGGAATATGCCAATAGATAATAGCCTTGACTTTTTCAAGGTCTACCATGATTCGCACTTTAGATATCAGATGCCCCAAATACTGAATCTGATCTTGGTAAAACTCATATTTACTAAATTTGGCATATAGATGATGATCCTTCTTTTCCTTTCTAGCCAATGCGAAGTTTTCTTTATCCTCTCTCTTGGATGAAGTCCCATCTTTGGTATTCTGCCTTATTTCCTCCTACACCAAGTCGGATGATAAGCGCTCCAAACTTGGTATTTTATCCCTCCCATTCACTAAATCTTGATGGTTACACTAGCTCTTGGGAAGGCCCAAAAGGGCTAGAGTTATCAAGTATTCTTTAGGGACATTGACACTAACCCTACCAAGTTCATCACGACACTATGTAAACTTGCTCAGATACTGCGGAATTGTGTCATTCTTATCCATCTTGATACTTCAAAGTTTATCCTTGAGTGCCAACTTCTTATGGTGACTACTATTCTTGAATAATTCTATTAATGCTTTCCACATTGGGAACCAAATTTATTTTCCGTGGAGATTCGAGATAGTATGATCTCGTACTCCCTCCAAGGTTATTCTTCTCAACTTGGCCACATCATTCTTCCACTCAACAAGGTTCTGAGCATAAGATGCTTGAGGTTTTGAAACATCTATCTTGATGTATTCTAGGAACCCATTGCCTTCTAATACTGCCTCAATGTGGTCCTTTAATGCAACACAATTTGAGGTGCCTTCCAAGGCATAATCTAGCCTTAGTCTATTGAAATCCATCTTTTCAGTCCTAAAGAAAACTTTCCACACTAATCTACAGAATCAAACTTCTGAGTAACAACTTGAAATTTCTTCTTTTGTTGTGAATCCATCTCGGATACCATGTAGGAATTATGATGTAGATTTGAAATTGCTCATGAAATTTACTAAATCACAAGACTCGAAGCTACTCTACTACTTTGCAGACATTAATTCACAACTTAGAACACAAATCATTGACATGCAAAAGAAAACATCACACATGCACAAAGATTTATCTAGGGGAAAGAAACTGCTCAAAACCCCTTCCTATCTTTATTGCATTAATCAAAGAATAAATATGAATACATATGCTTTGATCAGGGATCAATGTTTTAGCTAAAACATTAAAGTGATCATAATTACTTCAGACATGAATGAATGGATAGAGTTCATCTCCAGCTTTCCAACATTGCAAACGGTTCGAAAAATCAACATCGTAAGGAAAAGTTAGAGCTTCTACAAGTTTGGTAAAAAGAAAGCCCCCCGGGGCCAACCCCCACCCCATGTGACCAAGCGCCTGAACCAGGAGCTAGGGGCCAACTATTAAGCGGGATTAGTGTGCCAATAATCACTTTGTCATTTAATTAATTCGTAATTAAGTTAGCAGAATTTATGGCGGAGCCACTAAATCTGGAACCGCCACCAAACTTGGTGGACTTAACTGGCAGTGCTCCAGATTTAGAGGAGGTTTTCTAGGAAAAACTGTTTGAGCCATAACTTACCAATTATCAACCAAATTTCGAAAATGAATAGTCATTTTTGGCTAATTGGCAAGTTGGGAGTTCATTGGAGCAGGTTTCAGAGGTAGAAGAAGTCATCTACAAGTGTTTTTGTTCACTTGAATATTTTTGAAGCCTAGGGCCACCAGGTGTTGAAGGTCATTCCCAGAGCAGCTGGTAACCAAATTGAGTAAAAGAATAGTCATTTCTGATAGATTTGAATGTGTTAAACTCATTGGATCAGGTTTCATAGGCAGAAGAGGTCATCTATAGGTGTTTCTTTTTCACTTGAAGATGTTTGAAACCTAGGGCCACCAGGTGTTGGAGGCCATTCCCAGAGCAGTTGGTAACTAAATTGAGTAAACAAATAGTAATTTTGATAGATTTGAATGCTTTAAACTCATTGGAATAGGTACCAAGAGCATTGGATTCATTTAACGACAATTTTAGCACTATTGAAGCTAATACAAAGGTCCACACTATGACACTGGACCAAGGAGATGTAGCCCAGTAGGGGTGAACTCCTTCAACAAAAATTTGTGTATTGAGATCTGTTATTTGTGCTTGCTATGTTTTTATATGCTTCTGTTTAGCCAATTAAATTCATGCTTTTAAGTTCATGCAAAACACTAAATTTCACCAAGTTAGATGAATTGACAATCACATGCTCATGGATAAAATCTCTATGGATAAGCAAACCAAAGAAAAGAAAATTTTATATTTGGAAATGATACTAGCATAGCATTCACTAGAAATTAAATTCAAATCAAGTTGGTATCAGAGCACAAGGATGCTTTCTTGATTTTCTTGAAGGGTTTGATAGTTGCAATTTTCGTTATGATTACAAGGTTGAATTTGCAGAGAGGAGAACGGAAGATACAGATAGCTAGTCCTGAGATTAGGACAAGAAGGAAGAAGGATGAGAAAGCACAATCCTCACCCAAAAGACCACTCAAGGCAACACCTGAATCACCTCAAGTTCCATCTCCATCAGTTGAGATAAAAGAGTCACAGATTGCACAAGAGGCTGAAGTGATTGAAGAGGTACAATCAATACAAATTTTTGAGCTTGAATCCATAGCCATTATGTCCGGAGAAAGACAGCATGAAGGTCCCTCTTCAGAAGAGGAAGAATTCAAGAAATATTTCTACAGTTTGACTAAGATGGTTCAAGTCCTCTATGAAGAGAGGAACGCTAGAATGGTTGGAGAGAGTTCTAAACCTCCACATGGAGAAGGAAGCTCAGAGGAAAAAAAAGATGAAAATAAGGATTCCAAAGGGAATGGTGGAAAGCCACCTCCATCTCCACCATCCTTATCATCTTCCTCATGATCTTCACCATCTCACACAACATCATCTTCCACAACCATCACTACCCATACTCATTCCAAAACCCCAAAAGGAAAAACTCCATTACTAAAATTGGACAAAAAATTCGAACTTCCCATGTACAATGGAGAAGTGAATGCAGAAAAGTTGGACAATTGGATTCGACAGTTGGAGGTATACTGTATAATTTAGAACCTTCAAGAAGATGACATAAATATCCAATTGGCTTCATTCAGGCTAGAAAGAGCTGCACTAATTTGGTGGGAAGAAGAAACTCAAGAGGAAATGCGAATCCATGGTAAGATATCCATTTCTTGGGTTGAATTTGTTTATGCAATTAAAAGATAGTTTTATCCTTTAGCTTATATGAAAAAAGCCATTATAAGTTGGCAGAATTTTAGGCAGCTTAAAGGCCAAACAGTCCAAGATTATACACAATAATTTAGGTAAAAGGATTTATTGTTGGGAATAAACTTGAATTCACAAGACACACTCTTGAAATATATTGGAGGTTTACATTCCTATTTGCAGCATACAATCCTTATGTTTAACCCAAGCAACTTAGATGAAGTATGTGTGCAAGCTATGCATCTTGAGGCAAGGGGAAAACAAAACATAGAGGAGAAAGGTGAAAGTGAGGGTAAGGGAAAAGAGAAGGGAGGAAAATGGAAGGGAAAGAAGAATGCAAGTATAAAAAAAGAGAAGGAAAAACTCACATGCAAAAACTGTTCAAAGACTGGCCATGATGAAGACCATTGTTGGAAACTTCATCCAAAATTAAAACCAGATATATTGAAAGCCAAAGAGAAGGGCAAAACTGTTGCTATAGCTGAAGAAGACTTAGGGTAAGATCAAGGATACGAGACAGAAATTACAGCCATGGATCTAAAAGGTCAACATGTTGAAAGTACTAGTTCCTCAAATAGTCACAACAACACTCCAAATGAAGAAAAAAGGGAAGAGTTTTTTACTGTCAGAGTAATCTCAAATCATACCAAAATTGATGCACTCTTTGATAGTGGATCACAAGAAAACCTAATTTCAGAAGACTTAGTTAAAGAGCTTAAACTTGAAACCATACCACATCATAAACCATACCCTTTGGCTTGGATAGTTAAGGATGCCAATTTACAGGTTTCAAGGAAATGCATTTTTAGATTTGCTATTACTGCAAACTTTGTTGATGAAGTTGAGTTAGACGTGGTTCCAATTGATATTTCTGGAATTATCTTGGGAAGTCCATATTTATATGAAATGAAAGCGGTGTTTCATCACTATGAGCACAAATATCATTTGCTTAAAGATGGGGTGAAGTATATTGTGAGAGCTCATCGCAAGAAACTAAATATTTCTTTAGTTAATGCAGGGCAAATGAAGAGGCTAGTGAATGCAAGTCATAACTTGACATTGTTGATGATCAAACAAAGAGATGTTCTGAAACATACTTTTCATAAAGATGCTTATATTTGTAATGAGTTGTTTCAGAATGATAGCAGGTTGCCTTTGAAAGAAGGTGAAAAACATTTGCAGGAACCAACATTGGTGTTGAGTAGTGTTGAACACAAGGTGCCGGTGCAAGAAGTTGTAAAGGTCAAAGAGAAGAGAACAAAAGTTTTGCAAAGAAGTCATGGGTTTCACAAATGTTCATTGTTGGTTTCCAAAAGGCACATTACAATGGCGAAGAAACTTGGGCAAGAGTCGACTCAAGTACAAGGTAAAAACAACAAAAAAATTGCCATAGAGAAAAAGTGCAAGGTGAGAAAGATTCCAAGTTCCCTTTGATTTTTGACCAAGGTAGGAAGAATATGTTTTCTGCAAAATTAGATTGTTGTTCTGCAAATTTAGAAATATTGCAGCATGACGGTGTCAAAGACAACAATAGATGGTCGTAGGGATCAAGGAAAAATTTGACTTTTTATGAAAAGCTCCAAATGATGAAATTAGGAAAATTTCAATGGATAAAGACTGGAAGGATGAGGGAACAATCCCCTCATCAACATAATCAGTGATCAAGAGAGTTTTTGGGGTCCAAAAGGCTTCTAGTGGGGAGGAATGATCAGGGATCAATGTTTTAGCTAAAACATTAAAGTGATCATAATTGCTTCAGACCTAAATGAATGGATAGAGTTCGTCTCCATCTTTGCAACACTGCAAACGGTTTGAAAAACCGACATTGTATGCAAAATTTAGAGCTTCTGCAAGTTTGGTAAAAAGAAAGCCCCCCGGGGCCAGCCCCCACCCCATGTGACCAAGCACCTGAACCAGGAACTAGGTGTGAACTTATAAGTGGGATTAGTATGCCACTAATTAGTTTATCATTTAATTAATTCGTAATTAAGTTGGCAGAATTTATGGCAGAGCCACTAAATCAAGAACCGCCACCAAACTTGGCGGACTTAACTGGCAGTTCTCCAGATTTAGAGGAGGTTTTCTAGGAAAAACTGTTTGAGCCATAACTTACTCAATTCTCAACCAAATTTCGAAAATGAATAGTCATTTTTGGCTAATTGGAATTTTTGGAATTCATTTAAGCAGGTTTCAGAGGTAGAAGAGGTCATCAACAAGTGTTTTTGTTCACTTGAATATTTTTGAAGCCTAGGGCCACCAGGTGTTGGAGGTCATTTATGATATATTTGAATGTTTTAAACTCATCGAAGTAGTTTTCAAAGGTAGAATAGGTCATCTACAGGTGTTTTTGTTCACTTGAATATTTTTGAAGCCTAGGGCCACGAGGTGTTGGAGGCCATTCCTAGAGCAGTTGGTAACCAAATTGAGTAAAAGAATAGTCATTTCTAATAGATTTGAACGTTTTAACTTCATTGGAATAGGTACCAAGAACATTGGATGCATGTAACAATAATTTAATCATTATTGAAGCTAATACAAAGGTCCACACTATGAAGCTGGACCAAGGAGATGTAGCCCAGGAGGGGTGAACTCCTTCAACAAAAAATTGTGTATTGAGATTTGTTATTTGTGCTTGTTGTGTTTTTATATGTTGCTATTCAGCCATTTAAATTAATGCTTTTAAGTTCATGCAAAACACTAAATTTCACCAAGTTAGATAAATTGATAATCACATGCTCATGTATAAACTCTCTATGGATAAGAAAACCAAAAAAGAAAATTTAATATTTGGAAATGATACTAGCATAGCATTAACTAAAAATCAAATTCAAATCATGCTTGCTCAAGCCTTAGCACAACCTGCAAGTGTATAGTCTATCTCTCTGCCTAACAGACTGAATTTGGTCAACACTTAGCCAATTTTCAAACCCTCTAAGCTCCTATTTCCTTGCATTGTTCCTTGAGGAAATTAGCCCCTATTATTATGAAAATTCCTGCAATTGGATTGCACAATTCTTGGAATATCCATCTCAATGGGGTAGCTCGAATTCTCTATATGCATCAATATTTTGGTCTGACTGATTAATTAATTGGTTGCTCATTGAGTGTGGTTGAAATTGCACTTCTACAACTTGACTTTCACTAGTTCCTCTAATAATTACAACTAGTTTAACCGATCATAACTCGATTTAACTAAAAAAGATTGCTACAAATTAGCAATCAATCATACTGAACTAAAATCAAGCTTCCCTAACTTGAATTAAATGAGTTAATTAAGTGACAAGTACCATGCCACCTCAATTAACTACCTCCAATATTTCTACTAAAATAGAAATTCGAATTTTCTCTAGTTTGACCAAGCCAAAGTAAAACTGAGATTTTCTTGCTGCATTTTCAACAATGATTTGGTTTTTTGGTTATAATTTTTATGAGTCTCTCCTAACTGGTACTAGGTTTCAACAATGTTTCATTATCTACTCTAATTCTTGTTGGTTCTGCTTTCATACATCTCCCAATCTCTAACAATTCTACTCTATGTGATGATGGATCCCCATATGGTTGTGTCTAAATTTTTTCTCGATCAGGAGGCCTTGATAACGGTTATGTCATTATTGTTCTTTATTTTCCTCCTTATTATGTAAGAAAAAACATTTACTCTATTAAATTCTAGCTTGGATCTGGTTCATAGGCCTTAATGCTATAATGTATAATTGTGATGTCACTTGTAGTGTTCCTCCAATTTACACAAACACACACACACATATTACTTAATCCAATATTGACTTGATCGCATTGGCATATTGTAGAGCAAGTGTTAATTTTTAATAAATTCTATTCTCTTATTACACAAATATATTTACTACTTTAGAAAATCTTTATCTTTTGTGGCTTCTTACTGTCACTTGGTTATAAACCTTGAGACATGTTGATATAACAAAACTTTCTTAAGGTTACGTAAAATATATCTCTATGAGTATCTTTTATGTGCCTCTTGATCAAAAATCATGTACTTAGGATCATTCTTACTATCATACCTATATACCTAACAATAAAGAGTGACATTTATAGACACAAACCCACACACACACACATATAAAGAGTTGGATTCGAATTCTCAACCTTGGGTTCCACCAAATTAAATGATTCTTGTCTATCCAAAATATCATGCATGTGCCTTGCTTATTTGTCAAGTCCTTATTTAGTATCATCTGTTAACCACTTTTCCATAGCTCATGACCCTTGCTATACTTGAGATACATTTAAAAAAAATATTTCTAGGCCATTTCTCGTCCCCCTTTCTATACCACATGTAACGCTTGGAGTTCATTATGTATGGGACCCTTGTATACGTGTTATTCATGCAGCCACGATCCTAAACTATCCCTGTGATGAAGTCATAGATGGACAACTCAGATTAATTAAGGTAATCAAATGGTGAAGAGGGAAAGTTGAACGTACTGTTGGATGAAATTTATCATTGATTTCAAAGGGTGAATGGGTCTTTGTTGAGTAATGTTATCATTGATGTCAAAGCAGTAATATTAGAGAGGATTCCCTAACTTTGGGATGATCAAAGCATGTGCTAATAGTCCAAGAAGCCCTAAATAGGAAAAGGGTTTAAGCCCTCAAATGAAAAACTATCAGTCAAAATAAAATCAAGGAAAAGGTGGTCAATGCCAAATAAAATTGAAGGAAAGATGATATCATCATGTAGCCCTCATTAAAAAATTTCCAATGGTATATGGCACTCCCTCTAACTCCTCACAGTTGAAGAGAAATGATTTTTGGATTTTTGATGCTCCATTTCGATACTCTATCTTTGAATGCATTTTTACTCCATTTACCTAGCTAAAATGGAAGTATATCATACATGGTTGGAAAGCTTATTCCACGAAATTTCCAACAATATATGGAACTCCCTCAAACTCCTCATGGTTGAGGAGAAATGTTTTTTTGAACATTCACCATACATTTTTCCAGTTGCACAAGTCAGTCTAGCAAATGGACACATCAGCCTAGTCTAGATCACGAATGAACTATATATAGGTGTGAGGAGGAGGCATTTTAGAATTTCACTGAAGGAAAAATTTGATTTGTTGAAACAAGCAAAGAAAATAAGTGTTTCTGGGGTTCATATCTCATGAACCGAAAGTGAGGAGAGGTCGAATTTCGAAGGCTATATGTGGATGGAATTTTGACACATTTTAAAAGGATTTTCGCATAGTTTTTGAAGTTATTTTTGGCATCATTATTTTATAACTTTAAAGCATATATTGAATTTATTTTTGTATAAGTTTGGAGTGTATCTTGAAGTTATTCTTATAGAAGTTTGGAGCAGATCTTGAAGTTATTCTTGTAGAAGTTTGGAGCAGATCTTGAAGTTATTCTTGTAGAAGTTTGGAGTAGATCTTGAATTCATTCTTGTAGAAGTTTAAATCAGACTATGATGTCATCCTTGTAGAAGTATTAAAGCAGATTCAAGTTACCTTTTGAGGTAGATCAACTCTTTTTTTTTAGGCATTTCTGAGGTAGAGTTTTTGAGGGAGATATGAGTTACTAAAGGAACAATGTAAGGTATGCTCTGAGGAATAAATGAAGAAACTTATTGAAAGTATGTATTCGAATCTATTTTGTTGCACTGGAGGTTAGAGTTAAAGTGGCATATTTTTTGGAGCATATGAAGTTGAATATGTTTAGGTAGATATAGTAGTGATTGTATATTGTTGTATTTTGGTCATTATCCCTGGTAAGGGAGCCCAAGAGTTTTTTCTTTATTTTATTGTTGAGGGTGGTAGGGTGGCGCTAAGAAAGGAAGTTGAAGGTTACTTCAGGAGGTTTTTGCCTTGTTCCAATGGGAGCTAGTAAACCTAGGGTTGTAGCCCTTCTAGTTGTAACTGGTAAATAAAAAAGTTGTAGCTTCCTTTGTGATATAAACATATTGTTCATATATATATATATATATATATATATATATATATATATATATATATATATAGAGATAGATAGATAGATAGATAGATATTGTGTCCTTTTGATGTGACACTATTGGTTAATGGTATTGATACTAAATTGTAAGAAAACTGAAATATTGACTCACCCCCCTGTCAGTATTTCTATCACGTACCAGTCAGAATGACTACCCTCCTAGACTTGTCCTTTGACATTGTTTGTCTCTACATAACAATAATTATATAGTGTTAAGCTAGGGTTTCAGATTTTTTATTCTTTTACTTCTCTGGTAGGTAATGGTATTTTGTTTGCATAGAGAGTTTGGACTTTAACCCACCCGGTGGCAATGTCTCGAGCTACAAGTGACAAGTAAGCATTTATGAAATTTTTTTTATTTTAATTTTTTTTTTCTAATAATGAACGTTTACAAACTCAATCACGAATTCTTTTCCATTTCATATTCATGTTTATGAATAGAATTATGGCTAACAATTTCTCAGTTTTTCTTGTTTTTACCGATCCTTCCATGGTTTCTGAAAGTTATGTTGCTAATTAACAATTTGTTCAAGGGGGTTTTAGAAGATTTCTTCTTATATATTTAGCTGAAATGCTCTACAAGAATAACATTTGTTTCCAGAATTGGGTGCTTCGAAAGAAAAATAAGGGTGTAAATCCCCCAAAGTTTCGAACCTGTATCACCTCGATAGCCATATTCTCCCCCTCGACTAACTTTTCGACATTGTTTTGGTTTAGAGGTCTATTTTAAGGTTTTTAGGATATAAAAAGGGTACTGATAAGATCTTCTCATTTTGTTTGTGACATGTTTGTTCCCAGAACCTAATTTAGGGTTTGTCAACGTAATACATTGACTTTATCTCTTTAGGTAATATTTCCTCTTAACACCACTTTCTCTTTTACATGTATTTATATAATACAGAGGATAACACCAATCTAAAGTTGGACACACCACCTCTTTAGAGATTTTATTGTATAGGGTTTTTATATGTATACTCAGTCTTGAGTTATATTGTTAGCTTAAGGGTTTGATTTTCATAGTTTAATTATTTGTCCCAAAATAATTTACTTAGTTTGAATCTAGAGTATGCCTAAGAAACTCATTTTGGAGTATTCAAACACTAAAGTACTCTATACTTCTTAATGTGATTGGGGTTTCCAAACCCAAAATTTTTGCTTTGTTTAAATATATATTAAACAAACTTTTGAGTACATTTCCTCTATAAATATGCATGTAGTATTTGTAAATATTTATGATTCTATGGATATTTCAACGTGCTTTTCAACCAGTGTATACATGATTGTTTTCTTTTAGTTGACTGAATAATTTACGTTGATAATAGATACTCCTTGTACCTCTTAGTGTCTCTGTTTCCTTTGATAATTCATCCTTTAAGCTCTTGGCCAGAGATAAAGTCTTTCTCTGCAAATTTGTATAGAGGGTAGTTTTAGAATATGTATGTAAACAAATTCTATAACTAACTTCTGAGAATGGTTTCCATATCAAATGGGCATTGCTTGTACTTAAAAATTGGTATGGAGTTTATACCTCCATACTAGCTTACAAAAGCACTAAACCAACTTAGATCTTTCTGTAAGAATATATGATAGTTTGTAGGAAAACAAATCACTTATAATATTTCTACCATTCATAAAGACTATATTTATTCTTGACTATGCTCTATTCCCCATAATAACCGATACTCACTTTTTTACTATGTTTGTTATGAAGAAAGTACATGTTTTCATATTTGATTTAAGGTCAAAAGCTACATACATTTATGAGAATTGTTAAATGCTTAATATCACATACTGAATGTATTTCCTTCCTATGTTCTCTATATATTCTATTCATCATTCATTCTTGATGCAAACAATATCATACTAAATTTCACTCATAACAATACTACTTCAGTAAAGCTTTTTACTTATCTAGATAATATGAACACTGTGAAACACTGTAGGAACCAGGACATTCCTCCTAACCAACAAATTTCAACAACAACAATCCCCCTTGAGCGTTAGGCTTCGTTACTGCTAATAACTTATCATTATCTAATGATATTATTCCTTCTTCCCCTTGCAGACTCTAGCAACATCTTACTTTTTAGTGTCAGCTTCTTCCTTTTTCATACTATTCCTCTTAAAATTTTGGAAAATCATGAAAAATTATAACTATAACAACTGCTACATTTACTTGTCCACTACCTAAAACTCCAACCACTTAAACAATTATTTGAAAACAAAATAACATGCCTACTCACATGTTGATTCTCATAATATTTCTAAATAAAAAATATTTTACTTATATTACCCATAAATATTTACGCTTTGTATTTAAATGTAATCATCACTTATTGCAAATATTTATAACCTTAATAATTACATGTAAACATAAATCATAAAGTCTTTTAAAAATATTTGCAATAGAAGTATTACCATATATTTGATTTAAAAATCAGTTTGTTATATTTAAATTGCATACTTGTCATCTCCTTAGTAATTTTTACACATTAGTTATATTAAATTGTAACAGTTATCTTTGCCATAGGAGAAATAAATGGTTTATTGTTTCCTTGATAAAAAATAAAACATGAAATTTGACGACAAATCTAAATACATGTGAGCATGACATCACTACCAACCTAGCTTATTGGAATTATGATTTCTTCTCAAAGTTTATAACATGAATCATTTTTATGTATTCAAACTTTTCATATAAAATATTCTCTCTACTTTAAAATATAAAAGTATAATAAGTATATATATATAGGATGAATCATTTTCATGTATTCAAACTTTTCATATAAAATATTTTTTCTACTTTAAAATTTAATATATATATATATATATATATATATATACAATTTTGTATAAGATGAATCATTTTCTTGTATTCAAACTTTACATATAAGATATTTTGTCTACTTTAATATATATATACAATTTTGCATAGTATTCAAACATTTCATATAAAATATTTTGTCTACTTTAAAATTTATTAGATATATATATATATATATATATATATATATATATATATATATATATATATATATATAGATATATATATATATATATATATATATATATATATATATATATATATATCTTATAATTTTGTATAAGATGAATCATTTTCATGTATTCAAACATTTCATATAAAATATTTTGTCTACTTTAATATATATTACAATTTTGTATAGTATTCAAACCTTTCAAATTAAATATTGTCTACTTTAAAATTTAATTTTCTGCGGCTAGATCTAGATCTAATCTTCTGCGGCTAGATCTAGATCTAATCTTCTGCCTTATTTCTCTGTGGTTGGGTTCTACGGGCAAGTAAAATATGGTTTCCATCTTCACGAAAATAGCTGTTGGTTCAGTTCTATCCGCTTCTGGAGGGCAAGCTTCTGCCCATATCGTCAGTGAAGCCCCAGCTCCCACTGTCCAGGTGGTCCAGGCCTCACTCGATGAGGCTTTGAAGTTTTCTGAAAGTGCCCTAATCTGCTGGTTCAATGGTTTTTGGCCGCGGTTGACAGCTCTCCACAATTGGATCTCGGAGGTATGGAAGCCTGTCATTTCTGATGAAATTAATATCTACCCCTGTGCTAGGGGTTTCTTTATAGTAGATTTTGAAAATCCTGAAAGCAGACAATGTATTCTAGATTCCGGCCCTTGGTTTTGGGAAAACTCAGGCCTATTCATGAAGCCATGGAACCCATCATTCGATCCCTCAACAACAGTCATAACCTCAGCACCAGTTTGGGTGAGATTGCCAAGCCTACCCTTGCATCTCTAGAATCTCTCCTCAGTAAAAACCATTGGAAATGCAATTGGGAAATTTTATTGCAAGTGCCCAGAAATAGATGAATATGCCAGAACCACCTATGCACGCATCTGTGTGGAAATGGATTTTAGTGTCGGATTCCCAGCTGAAATAAACCTAACAAGTAAAGACTATGTGTGGAACCAAAAACTCGATTATGAAAGTGTTCTCTTCCGATGTCGATCCTGCTTTGAGATAGGCCATCTAGCCAAAAATTGCCCAAAAGCCTCCTAGAAAAATTTCGCTAGAAAAAACCACCACAGATCTACATGGTGGGAAGGAGCACAAAAAGAACACTACACTGTCATCAAAGAAGAATGCTTTAGAGAAAACTTTGAATCATAAGAAATCGGCCAAGAAAGAAACAACTCTCAAGACAAGCAGGGAGAAAGCCTCGCACAACAACAAAAAAGTGAACTCGACAACCCCTCAAGCATCAACAGTTATGAGGATTCGAATACCATAAAAAAAAAAATCTTCATTTAACAGCAAAGCAGATCTCCTAGACCAAACTTCTTCTCCGACTATCTTCAAAAGGACGAACACAATAGATCGCGAAGCTAAGACACCAATGTCCTAAGCACCAGAAGAGATGAAGGAGATGCAAGATAAAGGAAGTTGGAAGAACATAAAGAAAAAAATAAAGCTACAATGCCAATCTCGCCAAGAAAGATGAGGATCCAGACAATTAAAACTAAGAAAATTATAGGTCGGATAGACCAATTTGGTCTCAGTGGACATTAACCACTATCATCATCATCATCCTATCTATCTATCTATATATATTACAATTTGGTATAAAATGAGTCATTTTCATGTATTCAAACTTTTCATATAAAATATTTTGTTTACTTTAAATTATTTAATTATATATTTTTGAAAATATTAATTAAATAAATTTATAATTTAATAAAAAATATTTAAATATCTAGGGAATATTTTTTTATGCATGGAAGATATTTATGGTAAATAACATTTATTATTTATTATTATGTTAATTAAATTTATTTTAAGTAGTTTAAAAGAATAATTAGAATTCTCCCCCCTAGATTCATTTTCTACTTTTCTGCCCATGATATAATGAAATTTAATGAATGACTTGTATCGTGGTTCATATTTTATGTCAGTATAATTTTGAAATGGTAAAAAAAAACTTTACACCATATCACCTACTAAATTTAGGTTCATGAACCAAGCTTCTCCATTTCTCTAGGTGGTTTCCACATTGAGCAAATGAGGAGGAAATGAAAGTAGAGCTTTCATAATTTCTTGTCACATTCTTGTAACAATCATTATTTTTTTGTTATGTTTAGCTGCTATGCACTATTGACTTTGGATACATGTCTTTTGACAACTCAATTTTTTTTTGGGATAAATGTAAATACTATTTTTATAATTTTATTTCAAATAAGTATAATTTATTTGATGTTTTACTTTTATTTTAAATTTAAATTTTATTTTTATTAAATCGTAAATTTTGGATTATTTAAAATATGTTTTTAAATATATGAATAAATTTAATGTTTTGAATCTTTTTTTTTAAATATTACTCGAATATAAATTAGAAAATTTACAGAAAATTTCTCACCAAAACATCTACCAAAATTGAAAGTATATATATATATATATATATATATATATATATATATATATATATATATATATATATATATGAAAAATAAAAAAGTCATAGTAATTCAACTACACATTTCAAATATATATTAATATTCTACAGCAAAATCAAAGTCAATTTCTTACGCACTTTGCCATAGTCTAACTAGCCGAAGGAATTGCTCGAAAAGTTATGGAAATTCCAGTCATATTTAGAGAAAATCTAGCAAGGATTTTTGTAAATCCAAGTTATAGTTGTTAAACTTCAAAATCTTAGGTGTCCTAGATGTTTTTGATGGTGTTGAATCCATTTATACCATCAAAAACACGATTCAAACACTGCCTCTACAAGATTTTTTTAAATTTTTTTGCCCGGATTCCGACCACTTTTGGTTGTCCAGGCAATTCCTCCGCCTCGGTAGACGACTCCTCTCACTTTTCTTCTAGTACAACCTCCTGCCTCAGAGCGTAACTACACAACGTCAATGTTATTGCCTCTATATTTAATGCATGGGAAAGTATTGCTTCATATTTTGGTCTTATTGCATTGGAAGTAGTGATCCCTCGGTTAAGCGTCAACGCTGTTTCTTTTTTTCTAATGTCGTCATAACAATTGTGAAATGCATTTAGTGGACATAGAAAATGTATTGAAATTGTAACATTAATAAACCATGGTAAAAGTTGTACCTTGGTTAAGAGCTAAATACCACAGGAGCAGAGCGGGAGCCTGGAGCAGACCTCTCGAGAGGAACCAGTTAGCGGGAGCCTGGGGCAGCCTCCGTCCGACAGGGGGAAGCTAGGGGAGCGCGCAAAGAGACACACTCAACCTTGAGGCTGTGCGAAGCGTCAGAGCCATGGCCCCGGGAGGGGGTCGCGAAAAGGAAACTCCCTTGCCACCAGAGCTAGCAGCTTTCAGGGATCTGGTTGCAGCTTGCAACAAAAGGCCAGTGTCCGAAAACCAACAGAAGTTTGTGAAAAAATGCCAATTATCCCCACAATTTCTCTACCTATTGAAGAGCCTTGCAAAGCTGCTTTAAACCTAGCAAAAAGAGGACTTATCAGTCAGTTCACAGGTTTATGACCCTCGCTAAAAGCGATAGAAGCTTGGGTCAAAGGAACTGGCGTCCCCTCGTCAAAGAAGGAATAAAAAGCCATTTCGCCGGCAAAGGCTTCTTTGCATTTGTATTCAAAGCAGCAGAAGACAAAAACCTAATATTCAAAAACGAACCATATTTCATGGGGCCTCAGGGACTATATCTGAACAAATGGACTCCAGACTTCAACTTGATCCAGGATGTGCCCTCAACCGTTCCGGTTTGGGTGAGACTGCCCCACCTTCCTCTTCACTGCTGGAACCCTAAATCCTTGGAAACCATAGGTAACAAGCTAGCCAAATACATCGACCGAGCAGAAAGAAGAGACCAGTATTCCTATGGTAGAATTTGTGTAGAAGTAGACTTGGAGGAAGGTCTCCCTGAAGCCATTAAACTCACGGTGGCTGATTGGTCACACATACAAGTGCTAGATTACAAGAAACTACCATTTAAATGCAGACACTGCCATGGCTACAATCACTTTGCCAAGCATTGTAAAAGGAAATCAAAGGATGTAGTTGAGAAAGAGAAGGGAGACCAATGGACTCAGGTCCAAAAATCAAGACCAACCAAGTAAAGCAACAAGAATAAAGGGAAAGCCACCTCCACTGGGAGGGTTGAACCTCCAGAACCCCAATGAGAAGGAAGTTTAGTCCCTCCAATAGTAGACATATCAACCATCCCCTTTGATAGTCTCAGTACACCAGAAGAACACAAAGATCCAGTAGATAAAGAGAATGAACAGTAGGCAAACAACATGGAAGAAAGAAAAAAGCAAGAGGAACTAGTCCAAACCCCAAAAGGTGCCTCTAGTTCCCCTTCCTATGCAGATATGACAAGAAATAAGATGCTTGAGACATCGGGATCATCGGAAGATGAAACATCTGAGAGGCCCTTGAAAAGAGCGGGGAGGAAATCTCATCAAGGGGCCAGAGAAGAAGAAGCAGAGAGACTAAAAGTGCAAGGAAATCAGGCCACTATAGAGATGTCTATCAGCAGAAATACTAGAACCAGGCCTCCCATGGGAGGAGCTACCCCAACCCCTACTAGTAAATAATGCGATTAGTCTCTTGGAACTGCAGAGGACTAGGGAACCCATCGAAAGTTGAAGCAGTCAAGAGCCTACTAAAGTCAGAACTTCTCAAGATCCTCATGCTCCAAGAGACTAAAATAGAAGGAGAAGCCCTTCTATAACTCATTGAATCAAAATGGAAAACAAAAGTTGGAAAAGTGGTAAGTGCTAGAAGTACATGCGGCAGGTTAGCCACTCTCTTGGAGGTTGACAATTTCCAACTTGAAAGCTCCTTTCAGATGCAACACTAGATTTACATCGAACTCTGACACCTACCAAGTAAGATAAGCATTGCTCTCTTTAATCTCTATGTTCCTATACCCTATGTAGAAAAGGAACAATGTTTGCAAACCCTGACTGATTTTTTGGAAGCTTACTCCCTCAATAATATAATTATTGCTAGAGACTTCAATCTAATCCTTGACCCAAAGGAAAAGAGGAGGGACCAATAGCAAGGACCGCTTCCTCCCCTTAGTGGAAAACCTGATTCAACAATGGGATTTAATGGACTTTAAGCCAAAAAAGGGCTATACACCTGGACAAATAACATAACAGGGGAGGAGCATATCTCAACTAGGCTCGACAAATTCCTCCTTCAGAGTTCTTTCCTCTCCAAGAAGATGATCATTTCCACAAAATTCTGCCAAAGTGGAACTCAGACCATAAACCCATCCTTCTACTGATGGAAGAAGAAGAAAACCTGGGACCAATCCCCTTCCGGTTCAGCCAACTATGGGAAAATAGGGAAGGGTTTCTGGACACAGTGAATAAGGCTTGGTCCATTCATGTTCAAGGATCACCCAACTATGTTTGGGAGCAAAAGATAAAAGCCACCAAAACTACCCTGAAGCACTGGATAAAAAATCCCACAGTCTCTCCCACTGCCCAAAGAAAACAAAGCACAAAGAAGTTGCTAGATCTCCAAATGGGCCTAGAGACTCATGACATAACTAGAGCATAGATTCATAGGGAGCAAGAACAACAAATCAACATCCTCCGGACATTTAGAGAAGAGGAAGAATATTTGAGGCTTAAGTCCTCAGATCCATACTACAAAGCTTTGGCATAATGTTTGGGACCCATTTGAACTCCCAAAAATCAACTTCTTCTGTTGGAATCTCATGCACAGAAGGATCCTCAATGGGGAAAACCTAGAGAAAAGAGGAATCATTGGTCCACACAGATGCCCCCTCTGCTACAAGGACTAGGAAACGATCGATCACCTACTCATAGACTGCCCCTTTTCTCAAGAGGTTTGGTTGCAAGCTACCATGAGGCTCAACATCCAATTCCCTCAAAAATCTTCGGTGGTTAGTCTTTTCACAACTTGGAAAGATTGCTATCCATACCCTTTAAACATCGAATCAACTTGGACTAAAATCTTGAATGCAATCCCAAAATATTGTTGGCATTATGATTCAGGTGTTGTCCTTGATGGCAAACTCATTCAGGTGGTAAATCAAGAAGGACGCAGGAAATATGTTCAGCAAGTGCGTCCCCGCAGGTATACCATACAGAACCCGCGTCCAGGGACGCAGGCCAGCCGTTCAGGAGGTGCGTCCGCTCAGTGCACACATTTCAAGGCAGAGAAAAGCACGTGGGGTTTCTTGTGTGGTATCTAGCCGACGGTTTTGTGTTTCTATGGTGTCGGCTCGTGGTATTGTTCCACGCTTTGGGGAGAAGCTTGCCTATATAAAGCAAAGGAGTTCATTTGGATTGAGCATCATCTTGGTGGAACATCTCTTGGTGTGATCTAGTCCAAATCTATAAGGGCAAATCTTCTAATGGACTATGATCTATATGGCGCATGATCAGATCTGTGGATCTGAGTGTTTGGGTTGGTTCTGAAGTCCTCTTATCTTCTATATCTGAAGGGACGCAGATTCAGTGAAGGGAAAGTGCGCCGGGACGCAGTACAGTAAAGACTCAGGTGCGTCTCTGAGGCAAAGGACGCGGCGCGACTGTGGTATTGGGTGCGTCTCTGAAGCGAAAGACGCGGCGCGATAGTGTTTCTGGAAGCGTCGGTCGCAGAAAAGAAAAAAGGAACAGTGTGTCTGCACGCAGAACAGCATAAGGTATACTGCGTCCGGTCGCAGGCCACAGAAAGAAAATATGCGTCCCTGTCTTAAGATGATCTGTTAACTGTATATTTCTGTTCATAAGGTGTTCTGGGTTGTTTATGTAATTACTGATCTGATATCTGTAGTAGACTGTATCTGTTGTATACTTGTTGATCATTTGATTCTTCATGAAAAGAAGTAGGGGGTTGTAGCTCCCTTCCAGGAGAAACTGGAAAACGAGAAAGAGTTGTAGCTCTTTGCAGGTTGCAGCCTGCGTGCTGGTAAAGGACTGCACCAGTACAAAATCATTGTAAAAAGAATTTCTTGAAAGAAGATAGAGACATATTGCAGCAGGTGGTTTTTCTCCCGCATTGGGTTTCCACCTTACATCTTGTGTTCTTTGGTGTGACTGTCTATTTTCTTTATTCATGCTCATTGTTTTATGGTACTGATATGCAAGAATATTTCAAAAGATCAAATAAGGAAGATTTGGTAAATTGCTAGATAATACTGATTCACCCCCCCTCTCAGTATTATTTCCAACAATTGGTATCAGAGCAGGTCCTTCAGAAAAGCTTGATCGCTTGAAGGTAGATCGTTCATCATGAGCAACTACGAGAGAGAAGCATCAATCAGGCCACCCGTCTTCGATGGGACAAACTTCAATTATTGGAAGGTAAGAGTTACTGCATATCTTCAATCTCTTGGTACAGAAGTTTGGAACATTGTAGAATCAGGCTATGCCTTTCCTTCAGCTACTCCTACAGATCCAGCTGAGAAAAAGCAGTATGAAACAAATGCAAAAGCAGTCAGTACTCTATTAGGAAGTATATCTCAAACAGAGTTCATGAAGGTCATGCACTTCAAATCAGCAAAAGAGATATGGGACAAAATGATCACTAGCTATGAAGGAGATGAACAGGTAAAAGAAGCTAAACTTCAAACTCTCAGGATTCAATATGAGACTCTCAAAATGTATAATGATGAAAGTGTGGCTAATTATTTTCTTCGGGTAGATGAGATTGTTAATTGTATGAAAAATTTGGGTGAAGAAATAAAAGAGACTATAGTAGTTCAAAAGATTCTAAGATCTTTATCCCCCAAGTTTGAATCTAAAGTATCTGCAGTAGAAGAAAAGGAAAATCTCCGTGTTCTCACTATGTCTCAGCTGCATGGAATTCTAACTGCTTATGAAATGAGAAAGGGAGGTCCATCAGACAGAAGGGAAGCTGCTTTTAAAGCATCAGGCAAAGAAGATCACTATGAAGCAAGTCATGTTCCAGAAGAAGAGGAAGAAGAATCAAATTTTGTCAGAAATCTTCAAAGAGGTTCTGGAAGGTTCAGAGGTAAGCTACCTTTCAAATGTTTTGCTTGTGGAAGAGTAGGTCATTATGCTACAAAATGCTCTTATAAGGATAAAGGAAAGGAACCAGTTAGATGGAACAAGAAACAAAGTGCAAATAAGAAAAGCTACTACACCCATGAAGATAGTGATGGCTTATCAAACAGTGATGAAGATGAACAAGGTAACAAATATAGATTGTTAATGGCATTTGAAGATGATGATTATGAGGATGCTGTAGATGTGGATAACCTTTATGATGAAATTACTAGACTCAAGAGATGTATAGAAGAAAAGAACATGATTATTGATACTCTACAATTTCAGATTGATGAAAAGGAAAAACATCTTGAAAAATTAGAAGGTGAAATTGTTGGTCTTAGAAAAGAAATTGAGAAAACAAAAACTATTAATCTCAAGTTTGTCAAAGGATCTGAAACGTTGAATGAGATTATCAGTGTGCAGCGGTCTCCACTAAATAAGACAGGCCTGGGCTATAATGGAGAAACTTCTCAAGCATCCACTTCAAAAAGTTATCTTGATGCAGCAAGAAGAAATGAGCAAGAGCACAAGGAAGATCATCAGGTAAAGCAGGGACAAACGTCAAACAGAAACTATCAGGGGCAATCCAGCTTAAGGGTGAACAAAAGCCACAACCAGCCACAGGTAAAATCTTCCCAATTTGGTTCAAGAATAGATGAAAATAGAAATTACAATCAGTTGGCTGGTAGATTCAATAATCGCAGAAACTTCTTCAATGGACAATGCTTTTCTTGCCATAACTTTGGTCACAAAGCAGCTCAATGTGTTGCGTATAAAACAATCATGACTAGGGAAGCTCAAAAGCAAAGAAGTATGACAGGGATTACAAAAAGGACCTATAACAATTTTTCAGCTCTTGAAAATGAAGTTGAATGCTCTATTTGCAATAATTTTGGACATGAAGATTTTGAATGCAGAAGCAGGTTTCCGGAAAGAAAGGTACAAGAACAAAAAAGGGAACAAACCTCAGGCACCAAAACATGGAAAATAAAGGAACCTCAAACAGAAAGATGTGGGATAGCATTCTATGCAGAAGGACAAGAAAATCTATGGTACATTGACAGTGGATGTTCAAAGCATATGACAGGTGATAAAGAAAAACTTGAATCTTATTCTAATTTAGAAAAGGGAAAGAAAGTCTCTTTTGGAAATGATACTCCTGCAACTATAAAAGGAAAAGGTATTGCTCCTTTAAAAGAAGATGTTAAGGTTGGAAATGTTTTGTTTGTTGATGGACTAAAGCATAATCTTCTAAGTGTAAGCCAGATGTGTGATCAAAGAACCGAGGTTATATTCAGATCAAATGGGTGTCTTGTTCGTGATCTTGATACAGGTAAAACAGTTCTCAAAGGTAAAAGAACTCCAAATAATCTATACATATTTGATGAAGGACAACAACAATGCTATCTAAGCAAGGATGAAGAGCACTGGTTATGGCATCGAAGGTTGGGACATCTAAGCTTCTCACAAATAAGGAAAGCTTGCAAATATCAGGCAGTTCGCGATCTTCCAGATATCAAAATTCCTGACAACACCATATGCAGATCATGTCAGTTTGGAAAACAGACCAGAACTAACTTTCCAGAGAAAGAAGGATCAGCCAGCATGCCTCTTGAGCTAGTACACACAGATGTATGTGGACCATTCAGAAAAAGAACACCTAGAGGAGAGGAATACTTGATATTATTTATTGACGATTTCTCCAGGTTTGTTTGGTTAGGACTTATGAAGCACAAAGATGAAGCTTTCGAAAAATTCAAATCCTTCAAAGCTTTGGTTGAAAATGAATCAGGTCACAAGATTAAGTGCCTCAGATCCGACAGAGGTGGAGAATTTACTTCAAATGAATTTTTCGATTTCTGTGATGAACATGGGATAAGGAGAGAATTTTCTACAGCTAGAACTCCTCAGCAAAATGGAGTAGTGGAAAGAATGAACAGAACAATCCAGCAAATGGCTCGTGCTATGCTTGATGAATCAGGAACTCCTGCAACCTTCTGGGGTGAAGCTGCACATGCGGCAGTTATTATTCTCAACAAGACAAATGTCCGAGTGAACAGCACTCAAACTCCTCATGAGCTCTGGAGTGGTAAAACTCCTTCGGTAAAGCACTTCAAAATCTTTGGGAGCAAATGCTATATCAAGAATACTGAGGAGCAGCTTGGCAAACTTGATCCTAGAGCAGATGAAGGAATTCTTCTTGGCTACTCTCCACATAGCAAAGCATACAAATGCTACAATAAAAGACTTGGCAGAATTGTTGACAGCATTGATGTAGTGGTTGATGAGAAGGGATACATTCCTAGGCAAATACATCGTGAAGACATTGAAGAAGATGAAAGCTACCCTCAAAGACAGAATGATGAAGAAGAAGAACCGCAAGAACAATCTCAAGAAGGACCTCACGAAGAAGCAGAAGAAAGAACAAGAATAGAAGAAAAGACTCCATCCAGATATGTTCAAAAGAACCATCCAGAATCTCAGATCATGGGACAAAAAGAAGCAGGTATACAAACTAGAAGAACAGTTGCAGAAGCTTCAAGTTATTTGGCATTACTCTCCTCTACTGAACCACAAAATGTGAAAGAGGCATGCAAAGATGAATGTTGGGTGAAAGCAATGGATGAAGAACTTGAGCAAATCGAAAAAAGAACAACACTTGGGAGCTGGTTCCTAGACCAAAGGATAAGAATGTTATCGGAACAAAAAGGTGTGTTCAAAAATAAATTGAATGAAAATGGAGAAGTAATTAGAAACAAAGCCAGACTTGTTTGTAAAGGGTATGCACAGCAAGAAGGAATAGACTTTGAAGAAACTTTTGCTCCTGTGCAAGACTTGAGGCCATCCGAATGTTTCTTGCTCTCTAAGTTGTCAGAACTTCAAAGTATTTCAAATGGATGTGAAATCAGCCTTTCTGAATGGAGACCTTGGATGAAGAAGTGTACATTGAACAGCCAGATGGTTTTCATTCTTGGAAACGATCCAAATCTTGTATGCCGATTAAAAAAGGCTCTCTATGGTCTCAACAAGCTCCAAGGGCTTGGTACTACCGGTTGGACAAATATCTTCATCAACAAGGTTTTTCAAAAGGTTCAGCAGATAGCAATCTTTATATAAAAGTTGAAAATGAAAATTACTAATTACTTGTTGTGTATGTAGATGACATTATTTTTGGCACTCGTAATGAAGAAGCTATGAGTCAAAGCTTTGCCTCGGTCATGCAGAAAGGAA
>CM062819.1:1526846020-1526891623 GCA_031772625.1 Pinus tabuliformis | reverse complement strand
CTTTATGATTAACCAATGCGGAAATTAATAATATGCTTGAAAATATAGGGGTATGCTTATGTTTATTGTTGACTATTTATGTGTTTTTAAGTCTATTTGCTTGAACTGATATAACAAAAACCAAAGTAGCAGATATAATGCAGCAATAAAACAACACACATAAGACAACAATTTAATTAGGAGTTCACCTGAAACTCTTGGGCTACGTCTCCATGAGCTCTAGTCAACTCAACTAGGCTCTCTGGGATTATGGTAAAGTCTTTTTACAAGCTCTTGGCTCAACTCCACTATTTTACACAGAAACAATGGGTTTAGACACCATTTTATCCCTGGCACTTGAAGCTCTCGGCTCTGGCTCTGGCTTTGGCTCTTGGCTCTGGCTTCTTCAGCTCTCTGTCAGTTTACAGCCCTTTGACTTTCCACTTGAGCTCCAAGTGACTCCCTTGGCCGCTCTGCGCTTCTGCTTTTGCTTTCTGCACTGCTTGTTTTCATTCCCCCTGCTCAATTGAGCTCTCTGTCTCCTTTGAGGCATTTTCCAGGCTTTTCAGCTTCCCTGGCCATTTCTCTGCGTATCATCTTCCCTCTGCGGCTTTTCTGCTCCCCGTCAGTTACACTGGCCACCTGGCTCTGCGGCTCTATGGTTGTAGAATGCATAATTCCCTGTAGAAAATCTACTTGCAGCGTGGCATGATGTTTAGGAGTTGTTACAAAGGGATCGTGGTTGTTTCTCTAGCAAAAACCCAAAAATTGAGAAAATCCCATTACACAAAGAATTTCCGAAAAATACATTATCAGGCGTGATTTCCAGACCTTAAAATTCATTAAATCACCCTTATAACCCTATCGGGTCCACCATTAGGCGTAATATCGCATCGCTTAAGCATATGGGCTAAATTCCAAATACACGGGAAATATATTGAAAAATCAAATTCTGGACTTCAAAAATTATAGAATCCGCCCTAGATTCCTTTCGGATCCGTCTTTGGGCGCTATCGCGCTCTCCACCGTCGATCTACGGGACCTCTGATCCAACGGTCATCATGCATTTTCGGGCGGCTTAGGAGTACGAAGGTTACCCGCCTAAAAGGCGGTTTCCTTGTTCCTCCACCAAGCCATGCATCATTAATTGTGTGGGATTGGGCGGAGCCAGCCCAAAACCATTTTCCGCTTGAGGCCCACCCGAAACCCGCCTTTACGGAACTCAAATTATATATATTTTCATGTATAAAACCTTTCAAGTCCATTATATATCGCATCGGGCGCGTTCTTTTGTGTTTCATTTATTTAATGAAAATGCCAATTTACATAGGAAAAACCCCTTTTTTGAACCTCAAAATATATATATTCGTGCCTATAAGACCCGTCGAGTCCGACTTTATCGCAAGTTGCACGGCCTGGGGTCCCGCCTTAAGTCCCATGCCATCGTTGATGCCGATCTGCCGATTTCGGTGATCGCAATGTCGCTCGGCCCGGGGGTTCGCCCTTTGCCTTATGCCATTGCCAATTTCGATCTATTGATATCGGCGATCGCGATATCACATCGGCCCGAGTCTCGCCTTAGGTTATATACACACAAGCCCGTCTCTGACCCGATATGTCAGGGATTGGTGATTGGGGGTGCTTCCTCTTTCCGCTTAAGTCCGCTTTTGACCTCCTCTGATGCGATTTTTCTTCATAAAGCCTTTTAGGCCATTTTTTTAAAGATTTGCCTCTTTTTCCAAGGAACAAAGGGCATCTTCTTTCTGCCATAACTTTTGCATCCTAAGTCCATTTTTGACCATTCAAGTTGCAGTAGATTCATAACGAGACGATCTCTGCAATGGGGCTATTTCCAAGGACTTCCTTGGACTTTCTTTTTTCCTCTGTGAAGAACACTTAGACATAGGATTTTACCCAAAATCCATTTTGGATCACCAGTCCTGAATTTTACTAACACCCATTTTTATCTCCTCCTTAGTGTGAGAACAATGATGCAGATTTATGTCCCATTTGCCTAACCACTTTTTATTTTGCTTCATCCACATCTTTTTCCGACGAATTAGCTCTTATTTGACAACCAACTTGGGCCATCGGTGGCTATCCATATTTTTGACCTTCTTTAGGTAACTTTGCAAATGAATGATGGCTAAAGCCTCAATTCGAAACATACGAGCCTGTGCTAAAAATATGTCATATGGATCCGTTGATTTGAATTTGAGGCTACTTGTGATTAGATGTTTTTGGATTCTTTCTACTTGTCACCATTTGAGGCTTGACATGTTACTCCCCCATATCTAGCAAACATAAAAGATAATTGACACCACTAATGAACCAAAGAGAGTTTTCTTAGTCTTCCAATCCCATAATTATGCTTGTCTACACCGGTCCTGAAGAAGGTAGAAAGCTTTCCACCCTCCTTGGATTCTCTTTGATCTACATGTCTCCCAGCTGAGCCTGTAGTGGAACTTAATTCCTAGATATTTGTACTCATCTACAACCTCCAATAGGTTGCCATCAAACAGAAAAGTATCATGTTGTTTCTTTCTTTTTATGGAGAAAATCATGACTTTAGTTTTGTTGATACTTGGATTCCCTTATCATGACTTTGAAATTTGCCTGGAAAATTATGGAAATTTATGCAAAATTTTGATAAAATATCCCAGTTACAGATCTCAAACTTATAAAAAAACAAATTGGCCATTCACACTCTTCACTCATACTCTTACAACTAGTTTTTTTGATTTTTTTTTGCCCGATTCTAAGAAAATTTACCACTCGGTAAATGACACCGTTACAAACACTCTACCGCACACAGCAAGGGGAAGGTAAGCAATAGCAGGGGAAGCATTTGTAATTATATATTATATTCTCACACGAAACAATACTAAAACACTTGCTTCTAACAAAAAAACATTTCATCTGGATTTTTTTTTTGCAAATGAACGACATGTCTACTAATTCGAAGCCACTGATGTGGCTGACATCTCCCTGCGCTGCTTGTAAGATCCACAGAAAGAAATGTTCACAAAACTGCGTGCTCGCGCCATATTTTCCACAGGATAACACGAAGAATTTCTTGTTGGTACACAAAGTGTTCGGTAATGGGCATGTCATCAAATTACTACGGGTTTGTTCCATTAGATTACTTTACTGTGCTATGGACGAATTTAGTATAATTTTTTTTACATGTTTGATCGAACTTGTAATGTCTAGGTCATATCTGATTACACTAATCTTCAAGCTTTGAGTTTTCATATTAGCAAGAACTATATATATGTGATGGAGATTATGGTGAGATAATCCGTTCCGGTGTTACAGGGTCTTCCAACTGAACAAAGAGGTGAGGTAGTAAACAACATGGTGTACGAAGCAAAGGAAAGAGTTCAAGATCCTGTACATGGCTAGGTAGGCGTAATCAATGATCTCCAGAATAAAATAGCAGAGCTGCAATCACAAATGGTTTCCACACAAACAGACCTGGCTGATATTAGTATGCGACATGCTAATCTCTTAACCCTCCTTGACGAAGGTTGTGATCTACATTATTATAATGGGTCACCGCTGCACAGTGAAAATACACACTTTTCAGATGATCTTGATCTTATGGAGCTATGGGAGCCAATCTGGAAATGAAGGAAAAAGATTCAATGTTGCTTAATTATTGATACAAGTTGTAGGTTGAAGCTTTTCCTGCCTTGGGGGCATTATGAGTCGGGGCCGTGAGTCCTAGATGTATGCATAAATGATATAGAATGCAAATGTAATTATGTTTTGACCGCTTAGGTTTATTGGATCTGATTTCTGTTCCGGAAGTTTGTTGGCAAATTTCTTCAATTATTTTAAATTTATACTAAATATTTGGCTGAACTGCATACGTTTGCTTACAATGCATTGCATTGAAGATTAATTAAGTTTAATTGAATACATTTACTTGTAAGTAATTGGAATGGGTCATAAATTCGGGTGTAGCAGGTAAGCTCATTCTATTCTTGAGGAATGGAAGCAGGGTAAGGCTGGAGAAATAACTCAGAGGCAAGGTTTTGCAATCAAGATGGTCAGTAGTTTCAAAATTGTTACCTACTTCCTTGAGATTGGAACATGGAAACCAAAGCCCCATCAGTATTGTGTTTCTTTTATGGATTTGGGGGAATATTTTCTCATCGGGTTTCAGGTATTTTGTGTTGGAAGTAATGCTTCCATGTTATGTGTGGTTGTTATTATGAGTTCTTAGGTGTCAATCTAGAAATAGTTGTTTTCCTATGTGTGAGTTGTAATAGCTATCTAGATATGTCATAGTCAGTAATCTATATGCTATAAATATGTAACCATTGAGATCAATAAAATATAACAAGTGTGATTTGTGTATAGGAATTTCTTTAGTCTCTTTTTCAATTTTATATCATGGTATCAAAGTATGTTTTAGCCTGAATCCTTCATGAAAAAGCCAAGAAGATATGAGATAACCTTGAGTTTATTAATCCTACGTAAATAAATTAGTTGAATGTTTGATTTAAGTGTTTATGTGTGTAAATTTACGTTTTGTACGTAGATTTATTTGTAAATTGGCCATGTTCTTGATTCAAGTTGCTTTGGCCAATTTCTTGGCTAGATTTGATCATTTCTGCAATGTTTTCGGCATATATAGAGTTTTTGGTGTGAACTTCTATGAAGCATTTTTTTAAGATATTGTTGAACAAATTTGATGTTGTTTAATGTACCTGTGTGGACACCATCGATCGTGGTTGCATACCTCTTTAACGTACCTGTTCTCCCAAAGCGTTTCCGGCTAAAAAATTCTGGAAAGGGGTATTTATCCGCCACTGCTATAGTCTATGCCTTTGCAAATTATGACTGTTCTGCGCCAGCCTCTGGGAAATCAGACGGAGGTCTAATGCTGAAGGGATCATATTTCATGCCATCCGGGGAAGTGGCGTCTTCAACCAATGCAAAATCATAGAGAATGGCACCGAAACCTTCTGCTCATGTTTGGCCGCTAACTTAGGATGTGGGTATTCTCCACTGTAGGAGAGGAGCTCACATCTAATGTTGTGGCTGGTGTTTTGGGCGTTTTCAAAATTCCATAGATTTGAAATTAAAAAGAAAGCGGAATGCAAATGTTGTGGAATGTATGGAGATTACAACAACGACCGCAGTGGGAGCAGTAGTGTGTTGCTGCCATTGAATACCGTCACTGAGAAATGTTGTGTGACCTAGAAATATCCTGAGCACAATTCCAATCGCAGAGGGAGAGATGTGTGAGGTTATATTCTCACTGGTCATCGCACCAGGAGTAAGTGAAGGTGAATTTATTTTATGAATTTGCTTTAAAGAGAAGCGCACCACTAATTTCATCATCATCCTTCAAAGCCATTTAATGTATAAATAAAATGATTTTTTGGTTTGTGGAAGCATTTGGTTAATAATATATTGAGGAGTGTTATATAAGAAAAGTCGAAATGCTTGGATTTCACATATTCAAAGTTATTCACATTACACGAGGTGGAGAATGGAATTAAGAAGCTGAAAACAGGAAAGGCAAAGGATTTGGTTGAACTTCAAGCAAAGTATCTAAAATGGGGAATGAACGCTCTTGCATCGCACATCATGGAAATATTCAACAACATCATTCAACAAAGATTCCCAAGAGACTGGACAACTAGCCTAGAAATACCCCTTTTTAAAGGTGGAGACATTAATAATCCATCCAACTATAGAACAATTATGATCAATCCTTTGTTTGCAAAGCTTTTCGGCAGCATGGTAGAAGATAAAATTAACAAGTGGGCAGAAGTGAAAGAAAAGAGGGCAAGAGGACAAGCGGGTTTTAGGCCAAAATATTCTACAGTGGATCATGGCATCATGTTGAGACACATTATTGAAAAGGTTTGGGAGGACAAAGAAGAAGTATTTTGCTGCTTTGTTGACTTCAAAAAAGCATTTGACACGGTCCCTAAGGATAAGTTGTGGTGTAGAATCATGGCATCATGTTGAGACACATTATTGAAAAGGTTCTGGAGGACAAAGAACAAGTATTTTGCTGCTTCGTTGACTTCAAAAAAGCATTTGACACAGTCCCTAAGGATAAGTTGTGGCATAGAATGGAAGAACTTGAAATTCCTGTGCATTATAGAGTCAGTGTCCATTTACTTTATGAAGAAGTGAAAGTCAAAATTAGAACCTCAGCAGGTATTTCATAAAGCTTTAGAAGTGACATTGGAGTCAAGCAAGGTTGTCCTCTATCCCATACTCTTTTTGGTCTATATATTGATAAATTGGAAGAGTGGCTAAATATGCAAGGTGGAGATGGTGTTCGGTTGGGGGAGTTTGTGATAAAGCTTCTTTTATATGTTGATGCTATTGTATTGATTTCTAAATCGGCCCATGGATTACAAATTCCCTTATATGCCCTTAAGCATTTTTGTAGAGCAGTGTAGATGCAAGTCAATACTAACAAGACCAAAATAATGATTTTTTCTAATAAAAGGAAGCAGAGCCAACATAAACCTATCAAATGGTTCTTAAGTGAAACCCTTGGTGCCATGCTCACCTCTAGCAATAACGCAGAGTTGCGCTTTGTTTCCCTTTTCTCCATCTCTTTCTTCATTCCGCAAGGCAACTTCAAGAAAGCCGCAGGCCAAGATCCGGACTGACCTGCGCACTTATTCGCAAGAAGTGAGAACGACTATTTCGTGGGTTCAAACGACAACGCCGCCACAACTGCCCCACACACGAACACAGTAGTCGCCTTGCATGTATTCATTACACCTGTAAATTCACTGACACTGCTGGAGCTCGCATCCGATACCGGAGCAACAGATCGTTCTCCCATTCGCTTCAATAACGACTTGCATTTCTTCAATTGCGATCTCTCCTCTGCCCGCATGTTCATCATGCTTAGGTACTTGGCCAGAGCTCTCCGGGCTCTCCAAAACTGAATCTCACTCGTATTCTCCGCCCCGTCCAAGCAGTGGATTGCAATCTGAAGGAACTGTTGGCAATGGGCAATTCTAGGGAGCCAATTTTTTATGACATTGCATACATCGAGGAGACTAATTGTGTCATCCAGATACCTGTTTACCCACTTTCTACAGTCTTGATTTAAATCAAGAACCTGGCGAATATGGTGGGGAAATAGTTCCTCTGCACCAGAATATGCAGACAAACAGATGCCATCCAGGGCTTGCTGTAGCCACCGCGCACTCAGATACGAATAGTCCTCATCAGAGACAATCAAGCACTGCAGATCGGCTGCTAAGAGATTCTAAAAAACGGTAAGAAGATCAGGATGAGTAAAATTTTTAGAGGCGTGTACATTAGAAGAGTTGGATCTAGCATTGAAGGAAACTGGTGAAGGGAATCCATGAAAAGCAGCCAACAGTACTGAAGGAAATACAGGAAACCACAGTCGGGCCATCCTTGGTTTTCAGATTTCTGTGCTCCAAAGGATCTATGGCTTTGGTTGATTGATCAGAAAGTGAGGGGATTTACTTAGAAACTATACAACACACAACTAAACACATAACACACTGAAGACTCATGAAAATGAGCTTGACATTTCATTACTAAACATAAGTATTTATACAGATGGATAGCCATAAATTCTACAGCAATCCACCGACTGTAGTTGCTCTACACCGACTATAGCCACTTGCTGCCGACTTCTCCAGAAGACGCCGACTTCTCTAGAAGACACTAGGTTCTGCATTAATGTTGGTGGTTGGATTTATCAATGTTTTCCAACACTCCCCCTTAAATCCAACCATATGACAACTATACAATATATAAGACACTGTAAACATACTCCTAATTGACATGCCTGCTGGTCTAAGTCTCAGCTAGGCTTACAACAAACATTTCATTTTTGTCTTCTTGCTAAAAGGTCCATTCTTGTTCATTTGTTGATGCAACTTCATCTTCACTTTTCTTGCCATAAAATAGTGATGGAGCTTCTCCTTTCTTGATTGCAGGTTAACATTCTTCAACATTGCTTCACGTTCTTGGGACCCATACTTGGCCTTAATGGTTGCAATTTCTTCAAGTTTTGATGCTTCTTCCTTATTGTCAATATCTGCACACTCAAAAACAATGTTAGATTCATAAACAAAACCATATTGATTTTTGTCATCGTGCTCTTTGGAAAGAGCTTTGCTTCCTTCATTTTTCTTTGCTGACATGGTTGGTTGATTCATGTCTTCAACCTCTTTCGCCAATTTTGTTACTGCAAACATGTTGTCCTGCATTTGATTTGTGTATGGAGGTAGGAAACTCTTCTCACCAAACAACAACTCATCAATAAGATGCTTTTCATGCATCATATTTAACCACTCATCATGGGATACATAATTGTCATCAAATTTGACTTCATAATTTTCTGCATCACAGGTAATTTCCTTACTATCACATGCTACGCTATTGTCAGTTAAAGACATACTTTCATCCTTAATCCCAGCTATGATGCTTTCAACACAATCACTTTTAGCAACGACTCCTTCATTAATTTCAGCTTTCTCACTACCCTCCATACTGTATTTCATTTCAAGAATATCCCAAAATATTTTTGCATTACATATTTCACCAAATTCATACAAAATACTAGACAAAATATTTTCTTCTAAAGCTGATATGATGAGAAACAATGTTGTTGCATTTCTACATTTATCATTCAAATTCATAGAAGTTTCTTGGACAAATTTCCATAAATCTACTGAACCAAGCAATCCTTCCATTTTAATTGCCCAAAGCTTAAAATTTTTACCTGAGAAAATTGGCAGAACTGGCATTAATCATTTCAGTATTGTATCAGTGTCTTCAAATTCTTCTATCTGATTCAGATCTTCATTAAGCATAAATTTTGTAACTGGAAACATTTCTTCTGCAATTTCTACCATTTCATTCTTTCTCTTTAAGTATTTCAATTTTCTCCGTGATTGTTTGAGTCTCTTTTGCTGACCCATCACTCTAATCATAGAACCAAATAAGACTTTTACTCCATACTTCGCATGGCTTGAGCAGAAACAAGCTTCTCTTCTCCAGTTTCGAGATGGAGCAATTTCCTTTTGATGGCCTTCAATGACGAAGAGGCCTTCAATGACAAAGATTCACACGCTCCCAGACACACTCCACGCCAGATTCCTTCCACGCAAATTTCACGCCAATCTACTTCAACACACCATGATTTTAACACACTGTCCCAAATATCGTCAACTATACATGATACATAGCTACACCAGAAGCGACCATCGAATACAATGCCTGGACAACTACATGCACGACATAGTCAAACCCCAGTTGGAAACTCTCATACAGAACTATATCACTCTCCACTCGGCATTCACACTACCAAGCCTTCAGGACTTACTATCACTCCACGACACTAGGCAACTTGGGCTTCAACCCTGCGACAACTCACACAGACCTTTTTGCCTCTATGCAACGCTCAACGCCTACTCAAAATAGAGATGGATTCCTCCTTCATATTTTTCTTCAGTGTCACAACAGACTTGGTCGTTGTCTTCCCTTCACTTCGGGTTCATCACAACACATGCACTAATCTTGGCGTCCTCCACTAGGTTCCAACAACACAACACCAAATTGCACAATATGCACTCCACTTGGCTCTCAAGCAATTAGGCTCACCCTTATAAGCGGTCTCACAACATCTCACAACCCAAGCTTCAAAAGCATTAAGCACAAAAAACTTTGCTGGCCTAAAGCGCTACAACGCCCCCAGATCTAGATGTTCTCGTCATACAATGCCACAAGGCCACATGGCGAACTTTCGGGCTGCAATCTTTGTTTCTACACAGCACGATGAAACCCACGTCTCGATCTCACAGAAATAACACGTCAATCACCCAATAGCCTCACAACAACCTTGCAACACAGGGCTCAACAATAGGGCTTTGACGACAACACTCTTGTCCACAACAGGGCTTCAACTTGCACTCCACACCAGTCTTCATAACGCACACCACTAAGCCGAAACCCTCGGCTATATTCCACAACGGATTACTCCCTTTTAAGGACTCTTTCAATTGTAGGATCTCATAACCTACTATAAGGCTGCGCCTCTCCGAACAGCAATTAAAATGAGATTTAACGGCTGCACAGACTCACTCTGCTTCTGGCCTCTCAATCCTTGTAGTGAGCTGTGTCTCCTCAAGCTCTCCTGAGCTTCGATACCAACTTAGAAACTATACAGCACACAACTAAACACAGAACACACTGAAGACTCATGAAAATGAGCTTGACATTTCATTACTAAAAATAATGATTTATACACATGGATAGCCGTAAATTCTACAACAATCCGCCGACTGTAGCCTCTTTACGCCGACTATAGCCGCTTGCTGCCGACTTCTCCAGAAGACACCGACTTCTCTAGAAGACACTAGGTTCTGCATTAATGTTGGTGGTTGAATTTATCAATGTTTTCCAAAAGATTTATATAAATGGAATCCAATTTAGAAAAATGAGAAGGAATTAACATCAAGATTGCAGTATCTTCAAAACAATCTCCACACAATCGCAACTCAATTGATTTTTTATTTGTTAATTTATAACCTTTGTAACTCAAAACCTTCCTGTAAATCATTGTGATAACAACACATCATATTAATATAAGACATCGTATCATAAAATAAATATTAATATAAAACATTATATCATTAAAAAAACATTATCTCAAATATTTGTATTATAATAAATTATACATTCTTAAAATTTAATAATATACATTTTATGGATATTTTTGTATAAAACTAGATCAAAATAAAATCAGCTATATAAAAATACAGCAACTTAGTAACTTACCACCGTATAACTCTCGTTATATATAATTGTTTTATAGAATAATTATAAAAAAATAATTTCAATTAACAATATCATATTTTAGACTAAATCATAACAGATCATTTTTTATTACTAAAAGTTTTATATTTTTAAATTAGCTTTATCTTCATCATTATTATTTTCACCGAAGTGTTTGGTTGGTAGGTCCCTTCTTAAACGAAATACCCATCACGATTGCCAGAGAATAATAAAAGAATGTACCATGTGAACACAAGGTGAAAGTGAAGTCTATAGTATCATAATCAGCATTTTATGAATTAAAATTCAAACAAACAACTGTTTTACACACGGCGCCACTCGTCAGATTTTTGTCACGGAGATCGTACAACTTCGAAGACCACCGACCACAGGGTCATGACTCTGCCCTTGTCTCGCTTTCTCTCTAATCAAACAATTAGAAACAATCTTCCACCGGTTAAGTGGGAATTGAGGACGTTGTTGGGAGCGCGATCATTATCCCCTCTTACAATTATTTATATGCTTAAATTTTGGATAACTATGAAATATAATAATTTCCTTTCCTCAGTTTTATTTTTATTTCTTACTTTCTCATGTAAAATGATAGTTTAAAGGAATTATTTTTAATAACAAATATTTTCACTCTAGTTATAACTGAGATATTAAAAATGTGATTAACCTAAGTCTGGATTGAGAGTCTGATTATTTAGTGTTTTTTGTAAAGTAGTAAGGAGTGGAGATGATGCGATTAATATAAGTTTTGATGAGTCTAATTATTAATGTCTTAATGAGTCTAATTATTAATGTCTTACTGAATATGTAGTTTTTGTGAAGTAGTAGGAAGGAGTGGAGTGAATATGTAGTTTTTGTGAAGTAGTAGGAAGGAGTGGAAATGATGATTTTTACATTGGAAAAAAATAAAAATTGATAATAAATATGTTAATATTGATTATAATAAAAAATAATAAAATATGTTGTCCACTGTGAAACATATAATTTTGTAAATTATTGAATTTTTAATGTGAGACATCATAATTAATATAAATGTTTTTTATAAGGAAATAGGGAGGAGTAGAATGATTGTTTATGTGGGAAACATGGTGTAATTCACTAGAATACATGCTATGTTCTCCCCTTTATATTAATAAAAGATGGTCATATCCTTTTGATTTGGTGAGTCAATATTTATCAAAATAGCTTACAAAAATGAATACCTAATAAAAATAAACACATTGAGAAGAAATTATCATAAAAAACTTGTGACAATATCCCTTGAATTATAATATGTAAAAGCATCCTTAACAATAAAGTAGACCTAAGTCACATAGAATAGGAGACTTGAGGATAATATTGTCATTAACCCTAGACCCTCCTGTAACATAAAATATGACCTAACAAAATAAATTATCTGAAAATATAAATTTAATTAATATTAAATTTTATCCAATACTAAACACAAATAAATTATTGATAATAAATTAATACAAACAAATAAATCTAATAAAACAAATTAAAAACTTTTTTTAAATAAAAATTATAAAATAAATCCTATTTATTAAAGAAAAACAAAATAATACAATGAGAGTGTATCTAGCACCCCAATAACGGACGACTTTTTGTAGGATATTTCTGTAAAAATTGATTGTTTACGTTCGGTCCATGTCGAGCAGACCTCGTCCTTGCGAGAAATAATTATTAATAAAGGAGGGACTTATGTCACCAAAAACAGAGACTAAAGCTAGTGTCGGATTCAAAGCTGGTGTTAAAGATTACAGATTAACTTATTATACTCCTGAATATCAGACCAAAGATACAGATATCTTGGCAGCATTCCGAGTAACTCCTCAACCCGGGGTGCCACCTGAAGAAGCGGGAGCAGCAGTAGCTGCTGAATCTTCCACCGGTACATGGACCATTGTTTGGACCGATGGACTTACTAGTCTCGATCGTTACAAGGGGCGATGCTATGACATCGAGCCCGTTCCTGGAGAGGAGACTCAATTTATTGCCTATGTAGCTTACCCCTTAGACCTTTTCGAAGAAGGTTCTGTTACTAACTTGTTCACTTCCATTGTAGGTAATGTATTTGGATTCAAGGCCTTACGGGCTCTACGTTTGGAAGATTTGCGGATTCCCCCTTCTTATTCCAAAACTTTTCAGGGTCCACCTCATGGTATCCAAGTTGAAAGAGATAAATTGAACAAATATGGTTGTCCTTTATTGGGATGTACTATCAAACCAAAATTGGGTCTATCAGCCAAAAACTATGGTAGAGCAGTTTACGAATGTCTCCGTGGTGGACTCGATTTTACTAAGGATGATGAGAATGTAAATTCCCAACCATTCATGCGCTGGAGAGATCGTTTTGTCTTTTGTGCGGAAGCAATTAATAAGGCTCAGGCTGAGACGGGTGAAATTAAGGGACATTATTTGAATGCTACTGCAGGTACATGTGAAGAAATGATGAAAAGGGTAGTATTTGCAAGAGAATTGGGAGTTCCTATCGTTATGCATGACTACCTGACGGGAGGTTTTACTGCAAATACTTCTTTGGCTCATTATTGCCGAGACAACAGCCTACTTCTTCACATTCACCGCGCGATGCATGCAGTTATTGACAGACAAAGAAATCATGGTAAGGCATTTCCGGGTACTGGCTAAAGCATTGCGTATGTCCGGTGGAGATCATATTCACGCCGGTACTGTAGTAGGTAAACTTGAAGGGGAACGAGACGTAACTTTAGGGTTTGTTGATCTACTGCGTGATGATTTTATCGAAAAAGATCGAAGTCGTGGTATTTACTTCACTCAAGATTGGGTATCTATGCCAGGTGTTATGCCCGTAGCTTCAGGAGGTATTCACGTTTGGCATATGCCTGCTCTGACCAAGATCTTTGGGGATGATTCCGTACTACAGTTTGGTGGGGGAACTTTGGGACATCCTTGGGGAAATGCACCTGGTGCAGTAGCTAATCGGGTTGCTCTAGAAGCTTGTGTACAAGCTCGTAATGAAGGACGTGATCTTGCTCGTGAAGGTAATGAAGTGATCCGTGAAGCTTGTAAATGGAGTCCTGAACTAGCTGCTGCTTGTGAAGTATGGAAGGAGATCAAATTTGAATTTGATGTGATTGATCGCTTGTAATCCAGTGACTTTCGTTCTACCAATCGGACTCGGCCCAATCTTTTACTACTACCCCAAATATTAGTCCAAATCGTGAGCGGAGATATGGGATTTCAGCGGAGATATGGGATTTCAGATATCAATATATGGAATTTCCATATATTAATATCTATATATCAATATCCTAAAAAATAATAAATAATAAAAGTGAGTAATTACCATCACTATAAAATATCTATAATTCCTAAATATTTGTACTCATCTACAACCTCGAAGGGTTGCTCCCATAAAGCTAGACTTCTGTTTCTTTCTTTTTGGGAGAAAATCATGACTTTACTTTTACTGATATTTACTTGGATTCTCCATTTTGACTTTAGTGTAATCAGCTTTGAAATTTGCCATGAAAATTTATACAAGATTTTGATAAAATATCCAAATTAAAAGTCTCAAACTTATAAAAATAAATAAAAAATCAGCCATTCAAATTTGCCAGATTTTGATTTTGCCGATTCTGAACAAATTTACCACTCGGTAGACGACGCTGTTACAAACACTCTGTCTGCACACAGCAAGGGGATGGTAAGCAATAACAGGGGAAGCATTCGTTATTATATTGTCACACAAAACACTTGATGCTAACAAAAAAATATTTCGTCTGGATTTTTGTTTTGCAGACATGTCTGCTAATTCGAAGTGGTCGACATCTCCCTGCGCTGCTTGTAAGATCCAGAGAAAGAAATGTTCACAGAACTGCGTTCTCGCGCCATATTTTCCACAGGATAACACGGAGAAATTCTTGTTGGTACACAGAGTCTTCGGTAATGGGCATGTCATCAAATTACTACAGGTTTGTTCGATTAGATTACTTTACTGTGTTATGGACGAATTTAGTATAATTTTTTTTACAGGTTTGATCGAACTTGTAATGTCTAGGTCATATCTGATTATACTGATCTTCAAGCTTTGAGCTTTCAGATTAGCAGAAACAATATATGTGATAGAGATTATCCATTCCGGTGTTACAGGGTCTTCCGGTTGAACAGAGAGGTGAGGCAGTAAACAGCATGGTGTACGAAGCAAAGGAAAGAGTTCGAGATCCTATACATGGCTCTGTAGGTGTAATCAATGATCTCCAGAATAAAATAGCAGAGCTGCAATCACAAATGGTTTCCGCACAAACACAGCTGGCTGATATTAGTATGCGACATGCTAATCTCTTAACCCTCCTTGACGGAGGTTGTGGTCTACATTATTATAATGGGTCACCGCTACACAGTGAAGACACACGTTTCAGATGATCTTGATCCTATGCAGCTATGGGAGCCAATCTCGAAATGAAGGGAAAACGATTCAGTGTTGCTTAATTATTGATACAAGCTGTAGGTTCAAGCTTTTCCCCTCTGGCGGGCGTCATGAGTCGGGGCCGTGAGTCCTAGATGTATGCATAAATGCTATAGAATGCAAATCGAATTATGTTTCGACCGCTTAGGTTTATTGGATCTGATTTCTCTTCCGGAAGTTTGTTGGCAAATTTCTCCAATTATTTTAAATTTATACTAAATATTTGGCTGAACTAGATACGTTTGCTTGCAATGCGTTGCCTTGAAGATCTTGTAAGTAGTTGGAATGGGTCATAAATTCCGGTGTAGCAGGTAAGCTCATTCTATTCCTGAGGAATGGAAGCAGGGTAAGGCTGGAGAAATAACTCAGAGCCAAGGTTTTGCAATCAAGTTTCAAAATTCTTGCTAACTTACTCGAGATTTGACCATGGAAACCAAAACCCCATAAGCGTTGTGTTTCTTTTAAGGATTTGGGAGGAATTCTTTCCCATCTAGTATTTTGAGTTGGAAATAATGCTTCCATGTCATGTGTGGTTGTCATCATGATTTCCTAGGTATCAATTTAGAAGTTGTTAAATTCCTATGTGTGAGTTGTAATAGCTGTCTATTGGATGTGTCATAGTCATTAATCTTTATACTATAAATATGTAACAATTGAGATCAATAAAATATAACAAAGTGTGATTTGTGTGTACAAATCTCTTTGGTCTCTCTTTCAATTTCTTATCATTTTGATGGGGCTTCCTTTGGTTGTCAGCGTGGTTGTGGTGTCTATATAAAACTCAATCCATCTCATGCTTTCCATTTCTACTAGTCTGGAGGACCTGGTTCAAATTGGTTCAAATTGTTGGGCAGAGGTGGTGGCACTATGGGGTGTTCCAATGTCTTGTTTGGCTTGCCATTAAGAAGATTCTTGTGGGTGACTCAATGTGGGTTCATGGATGGAACTCTCTTGAGGTGCCTCCCTTATTTCGTTGGATGGAGAACATCAATTTGTTATTGCCCTCATTCCTTTGTGCCATCTCCTTGTTGGAATATTAATTCTTACTTGTCTCAGTTGTGACTGTCTTTGTAAAGAGTCTGTTCCTATTCTATAGGAGTGGTTTCCCTAGTTTGGTGTGTAGTTGAAATATTCTCTCAACCAACAGATTGTATGTCCAAGATAATTTTCCTATCTTGAGACAATACTCCTATATCTATGTAATTGCATATCTGATTAATGGTATATAGATTCCTTTATGGAATTTTAACATGGTATCAGAGCCTTGAGGGCTTGGTCCGTCCTGCGCTGAGTAATCTTGGCCTGTTCTGGGTGGAAGGAAATAAAGAATTTGATTAGTGTTTTGTTTGTTTTTTCCCTTCACTTGTTTGTCCATGAATATCTCTGCTCTTTAATTTGGGGTTTGAATTCAATTGTTTAAAATGGGGCAGAACACAAAAGTGGTGAATCCGATAAAATTCGTTCGGGGAGGAGAGGAGACAAATAGGTAGAAAAGAGGGCATCTGTTATTATTGTTAAATCTAGTTTGATCTCTATGAGCATGGGACTCATGGATTTCAACGAGCTAGAGGCGATGGACGGGCTTCGGTGGGCATGGAACAAATGGCTAAGCTCCCAGTTTGAAGCGGCGCGAATGGTGATCGTGTTGGGCATCCTGTGCACGCCCCTGATGGCGGCACAGGCGGAGGAGACTCAACCACACCCACTCCCAATCCCACTTCTCCCATACGACCCTCTCCTTTGCAAGTCCTGTTGTGCCATCCTAAACCCCTATGCCCACGTCGATTACCAGACAAAGATGTGGACGTGTCCCTTCTGCTTCAACCAAAACTCTTTCCCCCCTTCCTACTCGTCCATAAACGAACAAAATCTCCCCGTCGAGCTCTTCCCCACTTACAACACCATGGGATTCTCGGGAAACTGGTTGAAGATGTGCAAAATTTCATTCTTGGGATGCTGGAGATCCTCTGCAGGCTGGCAAGTGTCGACTAAAAACAAGAACCCAGGCTCCCCGACGGCCTGAGTCTGTTGTGCCCCTTGGGCATGCCAGTGACCAACCTGTTGTTCAAAAGATGAGGGAATCCTGGAGGCGGAACTGGGGGCGGCCTTCCTGTTGAGATGGTATTGGCTCTCCGTTGATGAAGGAGAAGCAAAAGTTGTTTAAGATATTAAGAAGCATGAACCTCGGTGCCGAGTCTCTACGAGAGCCTTTTACTCCCCCTGGGGCTACCATCGACGTGTTCATGACCCTCGAAATTAGAGCTGAGTTTGGTGCTGGGCTTTTGGATTTACATGCTATGGATGACAATGAGCTGCTTACTGAGGATGCAGTGGCAGAAGCTCTTGAAACATCACCATTCATCACTGTAAATGAAAGGGGATATGGAAATGAGTTTGATCATGGTGTTGGGTCTCACAATCTGGAGATGGGACCAGATATTAGCTTGTATAGGTGATCTAAAATTGATAAAGAAACCATTGGACAAGAAGGAAACTTCGCAAAAATTAAAGTTGGAGTTCAACTGAGTGGAGAGCCGGTTGTCGTGTTATTGCTTTTTGTTGGTAAATAGTGGTCAAAAGTCATGTGGAGTAGAGATAGAGAAATATGATGTTTGGTTAATATGCAAGTTGATTTTATGTCTTGGAATTATGGATAAAATTTTTGTGTCTTATTGAGCCTAGCTAACTCAATTTAGGTAAAGTTATTTTTGTTAGAATTCGCGACTCTAACAAATGACGATAGGCTAAGCATGGAGTTCCAAGACTTAATTGACAAAAAAAAAAGACATCCGAGATGTTAAATGAATATCAACAACGATTAAAAGATGATGGACAACTAAGTGAAAGCTAGTATGAATTTGTTTATGTTTGTGGAATAGACTCTATTATGTTGTATTATGAGTCACACATTTTATTAGTAAGCAAGTCTAGGATGTTTTGTAGTGGTCTTTGTAATGTATGTACCTGGTAACTCCAAAAGTTGGAGTTGTTTTGTAAGCCTTGTAAGGCATGTGTACCCCCATATAGTTCGTGGTAATCTAAAAACCACTTTGTATTTGTAGTGTTGGTTTGTGGTAAGCTAGAAACCACATGTAAGAGTGAAGTGGGACAGAGATTCCCTGTTGGCATGGTTTAGGGTTAGCCGAGAAAACCCTCGGCCTAGTTGAGTCGGGTCTTTGGTGAGCCTTAGTGGCTCGAGTGCCTTAGTGGCAGGTTTGTAGCCCAAAGTGGATGGAGTGCCCTAGTGGCAGGTTTGTGGCCTAAAGTGGCTAGAGTGCCTTAGTAGCAAATTTGTGGCCCAGAGCGGCTATGGTGAGCCTTCGTGGCTGTGTTGAGCCTTGGTGGTTGTGTTTAGCCCTAGTGGCTGAGATTCCTTGGAGGCATGGTTGGGGGTGATCCGATAAAACCCAGAGCATGGTTATAGTTAATTCGATAAAACCCATGATGATATTGGAGGGGGATTTACAGGTACAGGTACAGGTGTGCATTTATAATGGTTGAAAGAACCATGTATGCGAAGGACATCCTACAAGACTGGCGGTTGCAGTGGTTAGTACCCATGCATTCCAGTGGATGGTTGCTCCTTTATATGGACATCAACATATTCTTTTATGTTTGATCACAACTAGACTTCACATATTGATATCGAGACAAGTACTCATTAAGGGGGTGTGTTGGAATATTAATTCCTACTTGTCTCAGTTGTGACTGTCTATGTAAAGAGTATGTTCTTATTCTATAGGAGTGGTTTCCCTAGTTTGGTGTGTGGTTGAGATATTCTCTCAACCAACAGATTGTATGTCCAAGATAGTTTTCCTATCTTGAGACAATACTCCTATATATATGTAATTGCATATCTAATTAATGGTATATAGATTCCTTTGTGGAATTTTAACACTCCTTCCATCATGTATTTCGGGGGCATAATTTAGAGGCAGATGCCCTCTCTAAACGTGGGGCTTCTCTTCTGTCGGGTTTGATGCATTTTGAATTCGTGATCAATGGTGCGGTTGAATTCCTCGTCAAAACACATTTACCTAGTTTTGAGTCATTTTTTAGGAGGTGAGATGGAGCTCCACATTCATTGGCAAAACAACAAGAGTTTAATAGAGTTGGGAGGAAACAACAATTTATGCAAAAATTAAAGGAAGCATATGAAAACAACAGTTCAAAAGGGCATGAAAATAAGATAAAAGCTTTGTGAGACATGATTGGTAGTAAAGGAACTACAATGACACCAAGAGGTTCTCCTATACAGTGGCTTGATCCTCATTGCCATAAAAACAAGTTTGAGCAATCTGCTTAGTTTTACTTCAACTTGTTCTTGAACAAAAAATCTTTTATTAGAATTATGTTACAAATTTGAAGTTTTCAATCCTTCTTGAAAGGAGGATGATCTATGAAGTTCACCTTTTTCTATAAATACATGCTATAAAAACTAAATTTTATGATGGAAAAGTTTCAATATTTACTTGTTTCTTTTTTGTTGAGAGTACACATCATATCATACCTATTTCTTTTGCAAATTTGCACTTTAAACCTTTGTAGTGGATATCTATAATATTCTAAACAATTCTACATGTATCGTAATAATATTGCCTACTTTTTAATCATGTCATTTTGTTTCAATTATGTTTGTTGACTATATTTATAGTTTAAGTTCAGAGGCATTGCTATATCACCTTTTGTAGTTTTATGTGATTCACTTGTCTAACTCAAAAAATCAATTCTTAATAGTTCACAATAAAATTAATGACAACTACTCAAATTTAATTGGAAAAATTTTTAGCAGACTTATGTGATAATTGAATTTTTTTGAATTTATAACCCTTGTAACTCAAAACCTTCCTATAAATCATTTTTATAATAACACATCATATTAATATAAAACATCACATCATAAAAGAAATATTAATATAAAACATCATAGAACAAACATTAAGTTGAATACTTATATTATAATAAATTATACATTCTTAAAATTTAATAATAATAATAAGCATTTTATGGTTATTTTTATATAAAACTATATCAAAATAAAATCACCTATATAAAAATAGGTAACTTACCACCATATAACTCTGGTTATATATAATTGTTTTATAGAATAATTATAAAAAATAATTTCAATTAACAATATCATATTTTAGATTAAATCATAACAGATCATTTTTTATTAGTTAAAATAATTTATATTTTTAAATCACCCTTACATTCACCATTATTATTTTTGCCAACAGTTTGGTTGGTAGGTCCCTTCTTAGACGAAATACCCATCACGATTGCTAGAGAATAATTAAAAAATGTACCATGTGAACGCAAGGTGAAAGTCAAGTCTATAGTATCATGATCAGCATTTTATGAATTAAAATGCAAACAAACAACTGTTTTACACACGGCGCTACTCGTAAGATTTTTGTCACGGAGACCGTACACCTTCGAAGAGTACCGATGACAGGGTCATGACTCTGCCCTTCTCTCTCTTTCTCTCTAATCAAACAAGTAGAACAATCTTTCTGGTTAAGTGGGAATTGAGGACGTCGTTGGGGCGCGATCATTATCTGCGCTTACAATTATTTATATTCTTAAATTTTGGAGAACTGAAAAATATAAATACATTATTTTCTTAATTTTATTTCTATTTCTTACTTTCTCACGTGAAATGATATTCACATGATCATTCACATGATAATATTAAGGAATTATTTTTAATAACAAATATTTTCACTCTATAAATAAGATATAAAAATGTGATTAACATAAGTTTTGATGGAGAGTTTAATTATTTAATTGTCTTATGTAAAATAGTAAGAAGTAAGAAGGAACAGAGAGGATGATTTGATTAACATGAGTCTAGATTGAGAATCTAATTATTTTATTGAATATATAGTTTTTGTAGAGTAGGAAGAAAGAGTTGAGATGATGCTGATTTTTACATTGAAAAAAAAGATTTTTGATGATAAATATGTTAATATTGGTTATAATAAAAAATAATAAAATATGTTGTTTACTGTGAAACATATAATCTTGTAAATTATTGATTTTTGAATGTAAGACATCATAATTAATATCAATGATTTTTATAAAGAAATAGGGAGGAGTAGAGATGATTGTTTATATGGGAAACATGGTGTAATTCACTAGAATACATGCTATGTTCTCCACTTTATATTAACAAAATATGGTCATATCCTCTTGATTTGGTGAGTCAACATTTATCAAAATAACCTATAAAAATGAATACCTAATAAAAATAAACACATTGAGAAAAAATTATCATAAAAAACTTGTGACAATATCCCTTGAATTATAATATGTAAAAGCATCCTTAACAATGAGATAGACCTAAATCCAGTAGAATAGTAGAATAGGGGACTTGAGGATAATATTGTCATTAACCCTAAACCCTATTGCAACATAAAATATTACTTCACAAATTAAATTGCTTGAAAATGTAAATTTAATTGATATTAAATTTTATCAATACTAAACACAAATAAATTATTGATAATAAATTAATACCAAAAAAATCTAATAAAAACAAATAAAAAACATTTTTAAATGAAAATTATAAAAATGTTTAATACTTCTAAGAAGAAAATAAATAAAAATAAACCCTGCTTATTAAAAGAAAACAAAATAATTTAAAATAAATCCTCAAAAATAGTGAAAGTGAGTAGTTACAATCACTATAAAAAGATATTTATACTCATCTACAACCTCCAAGAATTGCTTTCAAAGTGAAAAGTATCCTGCGGTTTCTTTATTTTTGGAGAAAATTATGACTTTAGTTTTGTTGATATTTACTTAAATTCCCCATCTTGACTTTAGTGTAATCAGCTTTGAAATTTCCCCGAAAAGTACTAAAATAAATTACTAAAATTTATGCAAGATTGTGATAAAATATCCAAATTAAAGGTCTCAAACTTGTAAAAAATAAATAAACGATTCAAATTAGTGAGATTTTAAAAAATTATTTTACCCGATTCTGAACAAATTTACCACTCGGTAGACGACGCCGTTACAAACACCGTCTGCACACGGCAAGGGGAAGGTAAGCAATAACAGGGAAAGCATTCGTAATTATATATTATATTCATACTAAAACACTTGATGCTAACCAAAAAAATATTTCGTGTGGATTTTTGTTTTGCAGGTGAACGACATGTCTACTAATTCGAAGCCACCGATGTGGTCGACATGTCCGTGCGCTGCTTGTAAGATCCACAGAAAGAAATGTTCACAGAACTGCGTGCTCGCGCCATATTTTCCACAGGATAACACGGAGAAGTTCTTGTTGGTACACAGAGTATTCGGTAATGGGCATGTCATCAAATTACTACAGGTTTGTTCGATTAGATTACTTTACTGTGTTATGGACGAATTTAGTATAATTATTTTTTACAGGTTTGATCGAACTTGTAATATGTAGGTCATATCTGATTACACTGATCTTCAAGCTTTGAACTATATATGTGATGGAGAAATGGAATCATGATTATATTATAAAATTAATAATGGGTTGTATTTAATAGTTTATTTTTTAATTATATATATATAAATTTAATCACGATTAATATGTTTATATTTATATAATATAAAACTTTTATGATTTTATTTTTTTCGTTAATCGATTAGGGACGAAGTTGCGTCACGTTTAGAATCCATAATTAAAAAAAAAAAACCCTCAATACTTTATCATTATTTATTGTATGGTGCCTCATATTTAGAATCCATAATTTAAAACAAATACCTCAACAATATATCTTATCATTATTTATGGTTTGTTGTCTCACATTTAGAATCCATAACTTAAAAAAAAATACCTCAACAATATACCTTATCACTATTTATAATATGTTTGTGATATACCTTATCACTATTTATTTATAATATGTTTTGGGATATAGTTTTATTATATTTTATATTATATATTAAATTTGTTATTTTAAATAAATAATTTTAGTATTTTATTAATACATAATATTAATGAACATTATATTTTTTTAAGTTTTATGAATTTTTTTGGATATAAGATTTTTTAAGTTTTACTTTATAAATTTTAGGTTTCTTGTGTAGCTTTTTATATTTGGCTCTTTGAGAGGGGCTATGCTCCCTCCTTTAATCAGATTGTTTGAGGACTTTATAATGAGTTTAAATTTACTAATATTCTTCATCAATATCCCCATCTTTCAAATCATTTTCATAGACAAGTTGGAAGAAATGGGGTTTGAGTGCATCATGGCAAGCTAGAAATCAAAGCTTTGTCTGCAAAAGGCAATTCAATATCCAAAATAGTAGGTTAAATCTTATAAAATTGGTGAATGTATCTAATATATGCAAAATCACACTTTGATCTACAAATTTATTGGATTATGACCCTCTCAAAGGCTTTGATTGGGTGGATCTAAAATAAGTGGAACCCCATGGTCAAATAAATAGAAGATTGGCCAAAAGAAGTAGATTTCGATGACCTTGCAGAAGCATGACATAGAAAAAATATGATGGACATGCCACCTCATGAGGCTAAGATTATGTATAAGGCCCATCTCGAAAGCACACAACTAGACTTTGAGTTCCTCACAATCCACTCTTAAGGTTCAAGGATTGATTTCAAAGTGATCTCCAGCTAAAAACAAATAGTTAATTTAAAGAAATTCATACAAATGTCACAGGCATTTCCCCTTTTAAATTTTGAATCCTCAATGAATTTTCTATATTATTTAGTATTTTTTTTCTTGGATACCTACATAAAATAGTTATGGACATTGATTACTACTTTAAAGTATGATACAGGGAGCATTGACAACGGTATTTTGAAATTAAAATTTGGGAAAATGGATCAGTACATATTTTAGAATAAGTGGCACTATGTAGCAGAAAATGGTTCAGTATTTATTTCCTATATACCAAAAAGTAGAGATATTTATTGGACATATCGACAGAAATGGAAAAGTGGAAGTAAACAAATAAGCCAACAAATACACTCTAGTATACATGAGATATGTATGTATATAACAACATGGTCTGGCAAGTCACACATCGGTGTACAAAGAAAAAAAGGTAGGTCCTGTTCAATATGGTAGCTTGATGTCGCCCTCCTCTATGATGCACTAGTACAAATAGTGTAAGCCCCATGGCCATATCTACCTTGTAGCCCTAACTTAGATAGTTATCCACCTCCATGTTGTATTCTTGGTAAATATGTTGTATGGAATATGATGATAGTGTGGCGAGTCATTGTTTGATCCTCATAATCCAACCAACAAATAATGGAGGATCAAATGAATGTAGTCCAAGTATTCCATCTTATTCGAACTGTGCATGGAATATGATGATAATGTGGCGAGTAATTGTTTGATCCTCATAATCCAACCAACAAATAATGGAGGATCAAATGTATGTAGTCCAAGTATTCAAGCTTATCCCAACTATGTATTATAGCTATCCCAACTTTGTAAGTTCACTGCTCAACTTAAATGTTCAAGTTTTAGTGTAATGTACGGAAACAAAGATAGCAGATGAGTTAAAGAATTAGTACTCTCTCTCTCTCTCTCTCTCTCTCTCTCTCTCTCTCTATATATATATATATATATATATAAAGAGTTTATTACATCAAAGTTATTTCTTGAAATTATTGAAATTAAAATAAGTAAAAAAAATTCAAAAAAATATGATGTAGGAGTATTGATTAGTCAATATTCACTTTTCACTTTTTTAGGGTCAAAACTCCATTTCTTAAAGGAAGTTAGTTTCCTTAATTTCATTTTCAATTCTGATATATTCCTAGCTATGATCTGAGTTGATAAGAAGTTAGAATGAGTACCACTTAGTTTCTATGTAAAAGGGATAATCTAGCTAAATTTGAGATTTTTTTTACAAAATATAGGGAACATATTTGAGTTGTTGGGTTTGTAGGAAAACTCTATGAAAAATAGTTTTCTTATGTAACTCGAATGATTATACCAAAAAAGAAGAGAGAGTGAGAAAGAGGTGTGCGAGAGATTTTGGGTTTTGGAGAAGCTTGTGCATGACAGTGTGATTTTTATTATCCTCCTTTCCATTCAAAATTAATATGTGAAGTTGTTGGATTCTCTATGTCTATAATCTTTGTGTATGTGTGGATTTTTTTGTTGAAACAACCAAAACAACATTTAATTACTAGGAGCAGTTGTAGTACGTACCATATCAAAGACCACAAGTGCAAACATATTATCCTGAACATAAAGATTTAACAACAGTGAAGAAGCAAAGATGTGATGGAGCTTCAACTAAAATGACACAAAGATGTGATGGAGTTTTAGCTAGAGTGTAAGGAAATATATAATTCTTGTAGATTAATCATGGAGTAATGTCTCTTGCTTTCTTTTAATCAATCTCGATGGATTGGATGTGCCTGTAATCTATCAAATCTTTTGCCAAAATCAATGCCATTAGTGTTTCTTTTACCCCAAAATGACAAATTATGGGGACTTGGACGGTGATTTGAATTTTGAAGCATTAGATTGGTGATTTGAAGCATAGTTTTATTTGCAAGCCCAAGCCTGAGATCTCAGATAGTGTGCTTAGGATTTTACAGGTATGGCCTAGAAATTGGTTGGTGAATTCAAGATTGTCTACTTTCGAAGATAACTCATATTCGAAAAAAAATTATGTAATTACAGTCACCATAGGTGAGATGTGCTACCCATTTCGCTTAAATTTCTTTTTTTTCTTCTAAAAAGACTTTTATATTATCATGGTTACTGTTTTTACAAAATTTAGAACCTAGAAGTTCGAATGATTAATGAAATTAGATTGTTTTTCGTGGAAGAGTGTCTCTCTTTCCACCTCTGGAAGAGCGCCAATCTACTCCAATTCCACCTCCTTTGTTTCATTCCCATTCTCCAATTCCACCTCCTCTGTTTTCATTCTCATTCCTCTTGCTCCGACGTTAGATTGTACCGAAGGAACTGACAATGACAATCTTTATGAATACCAAAAATGCCTTCTTCAATCCTAATAGTAGCCTAATTCTTCTCATCAGTTGTTAAAATCTAACAAATGAGTCATCTTCAGAGATTTGTATACCCCTTTCTAATGTCTCTAAATAGCTTTAAATATCTATCATCTACGTATTCTTATCAAGAAGCAATTTTGTTGCACTCATAAAAACGATTAACAATATTCGCATTTAGAGTAAATGACAAGATAATCTTCCCAAATCTTCAATATACCTTTACACTTTTACTACATATTTATATTTTTAAATCACATTTTAGCAAGAGTTTAATTGCTAAGTCCCTTTTTAAACGAAATACCCATCACGATTGCGAGAGAATGATAAAAAAATGTACGATGTGAACACAAGGTGAAAATCAAGCCTACACTATCATAATCAGCATTTTATGAATTAAAATTCAAACAAATAAAAATGTTTTTTGGTTTTCTTCCTACTGTTTTACACACGGGGCCACTCGTAAATTTTTTTTACGGAGATCGGACACCTTCAAAGAGCACCAACCACAGGGTCATGACTCTGCCCTTCTCTCTAATCAAACAATTAGAACAATATTCCACTGCTTAAGTGGAATTGGGGACGTTGTTGGGAGCGCGATCATTATCTGCTTTTACAATTATTTTGTGTTTAAATTTTGGATAACTATGAAATATAAATAAATTCTTTTCCTCAGTATTATTTTTATTTATTACTATATAAAAAATGATAATATAAAAATGATATTATAAAAAAATTATTTTTAATTATAGTTAAGATATAAAAATGTGATTAACATAAGTTTTGGTAGTAGAAGCTATTTTACATTTTAAAAAAATGATTTTTGATAATAAATATGTTAATGTTGTTATAATAAAAAAAATGAAAAAAAAAGTTGTTTATTGTGAAACACAAAATTTTTGTATATTATTGATTTTTTTGAATGTGAGACACCATTATTAATATAAATGTTTTTGATAAGGCAATATAGAGCAGTAGAGATGATTGTCTATGTGAGAAACATGGTGTAATTGCTTAGAATACATGTTATGTTTTTTACTTTATATTGATAAAAGATGGTTATATCCTCTTGATTTAGTGAGTCAGTGTTTATCAAAATAATTTATAAGAATGACTAATAACAATAAATACATTGAGAAAAAATTATCATGAAAAACTTATTACAATATCCTTTAAATTATAGTATAGAAAAACATCCTTGTACACCTAAGTCCGCTAAAATAAAAGACTTGAGAACAATAATGTCATTAAACTTAAACCCTACTATAACATAAAATATTGTCTAACAAATTATTTGAAAATATAAAATTAATTAATAACAAATTTTAACACAAATAAATTATTAATAATAAATCAATACTAAAAATAATTCTAATAAAAAAATTTAAAAACCTTTCACATGAAAATTATAAAAATATTTAATACTATAAAAATAAACCCTACATATTAACCAACAATAAAATAATATAATATAAATCCTCAAAAATAGTGAAAGTGAGTAGTTACAATCAGTATGAAAGAGGGAACAAACATGTTCCCAACGATATTTCTGACCTCAAGTTAAGGGCATCTCCATATAAAATAATTACGTTGACGATATCATACAAAACAAAAATCACATTAGCACATTTTCCACGGTGAAGATGCTGGCCTTTAAAGATTAATCAACTATAGTTAATCTTAACTATGGTCTGCGTTAATGAGTTAAACACAACGCCGGCCACGGTTGGGACTGTACAACGACCATCACGTTTGCGTACGACAAATCTAAAATATATGTACGGACAATTGTCGTGGCCGTGGAATACCGTGCGTCTCGTCATTTTTCCGTCAACGTCGTACAACTCTAATTTTCCACTTTGCTCTTCACTCCCCCTCTAATTACGTTCGATTGTAGATTCCCGGAAGATACCCGAATCTGATCGGACATGAGCGCTGTCAAAAAAATTTCTCTGATTACCACGTCCTTGCTCCATATCATTTCTTCATTTTTCTCCTATAAATTTTATCTTTCATGTTCCAAACGCCTTACAGTAATCAGCTTTGAAATTTGGTAGAAAAATTATGCTGAAATTTATCCACAACATTATGGAAATTTATGTAAGATTTTGATAAAAATGGAAATTTATGTAAGATTTTGATAAAAAGGGGGCAGAAATTAGGAAATTTATGGGCGGAACTTTTTCTAAATCCAAATTACAGCTATAGTGCCTACCGAATTTATGGGCGGAATTTTTCTAAATCCAAATTACAGATATAGATTTACCACTTTACAGTAATCAGCTTTGAAATTTGGTAGAAAAATTATGCTGAAATTTATCCACAACATTATGGAAATTTATGTAAGATTTTGATAAAAAATGGAAATTTATGTAAGATTTTGATAAAAACGGGCAGAAATTAGGAAATTTATGGGCGGAACTTTTTCTAAATCCAAATTACAGCTATAGTGCCTACCGAATTTATGGGCGGGACTTTTTCTAAATCCAAATTACACATATAGATTTACAAACACTGTCTGCACACGGTAAGCAATAACAGGGGAAGCATTCTTAATTATATATTATATTGTCACACAAAACAATACTAAAACACTTGCTGCTAACAAATAAATATTTCGTCTGGATTTTTGTTTTGCAGATGAACGACATGTCTGCTAATTCGAAGTGGTCGACATCTCCCTGCGCTGCTTGTAAGATCCAGAGAAAGAAATGTTCACAGAAATGTGTGCTCGCGCCATATTTTCCACAGGATAACACGGAGAAATTTTTGTTGGTACACAGAGTGTTCGGTAATGGGCATGCCATCAAATTACTACAGGTTTGTTCGATTAGATTACTTTACTGTGTTATGGACGAATTTAGTATAATTATTTTTTACAGGTTTGATCGAACTTGTAATATGTAGGTCATATCTGATTACACTGATCTTCAAGCTTTGAACTATATATGTGATGGAGATTATGGTGTGATAATCCGTTCCGGTGTTACAGGGTCTTCCGGCTGAACAGAGAGGTGAGGCAGTAAACAGCATGGTGTACGAAGCAAAGGAAAGAGTTCGAGATCCTGTACATGGCTCTGTAGGCGTAATCAATGATCTCCAGAATAAAATAGCAGAGCTGCAATCACAAATGGTTTCCACACAAACACAGCTGGCTGATATTAGTATGCGACATGCTAATCTCTTAACCCTCCTTGACGGAGGTTGTGGTATACATTATTATAATGGATCACCGCTACACTGTGAAAGCGCACACTTTTCAGACGATCATGATCCTATGGAGCTATGGGAGCCAATCTGGAAATGAAGGAAAACGATTCAGTGTTGCTTAATTATTGATACAAGCTGTAGGTTTAAGCTTTTCCCCTCTTGCGGGCGTCATGAGTCGGGGCCGTGAGTCCTAGATGTATGCATAAATGCTATAGAATGCAAATGGATTATGTTTCGACCGCTTAGGTTTATTGGATCTGATTTCTGTTCCGGAAGTTTGTTGGCACATTTCTCCAATTATTTTAAATTTATACAAAATATTTGGCTGAACTGCATACGTTTGCTTGCAATGCGTTGCATTGAAGATTAATTAAGTTTAATTGAGTACATTTGTTTGTGAGTAAGTGGATTGGGTTATAAATTCGGGTGTAGCAGGTAAGCTCATTCTATTCTTGAGGAATGGAAGCAGGGTTAGGCTGGTGAAATAACTCAGAGCCAAGGTTTTGTAATCAAGCTGCCCAGTAGTCTCAAAATTGTTGCCTACTTCCTCGAGATTGGACCATGGAAACCAAAGCCCCATCAGCATTGTGTTTCTGTTAGGGATTGGGGGGACTCGTTTCCCATCGGGTATTTCGATGGGGATTCTTCTGGTTTTCAGTGTGATTGTGATGTTTATATACCAGTTTAGATTTATTTTTAAGTATGGATTTAATATGAGCGGAGAGGATTTAATTTCTTCGAGTGTAAAGTTTTTTATGAGCTGATATTATTTGAATGTTGTGTATAGTTATTTAAATTTATATATATATATATATATATTAAAAAAAAATATTTTAGTCTATATGAGCAAAACTGACAGGGTTACATATCATACTGGGCTGTAGAATGAGCCTCTCGTCTCAAAATTTTAATCTATCTCATACTTTCCATTTTAACTGATCTGAAAGACCTGATTCAGATTGTTGAGCAGAAGTGGTGGCACTCTGGGTTACTCCCACCCCTGCTTGGCTGGACATTGAAAACATTCTGATGGTGGATGATTCAAAATAGGTTCAGCGATGAACTTTCTTGAAGTGCCTTCTTTATTTCATTGGATGTAGAACATCAATTGTTGTTGCCCTCACTCCATGACATTTCCTTCCCTCATGTAATTCGGGAGCAGAATCTAGAAGCAGATGTCCTCTCTAAGGGTGGGGTTTTATTTCATTGGATAAAAAACATCAAATTGTTGTTGCCCTCGTTCCATGATATTTCCTTCTATCATGTATTTCGGGAGCAGAATTTAGAGGCAGATGTCCTCTCTAAGGGTGGGGTTTCTCTTGATGCATTTTGAATTCCTTGTCAATGGTGAGGTTGTTTGAATCCTAGCCTAAATCAATTCTCCTTTTTCTACTCTGTTTTTCTTTTTGTCCTGTTACAGATGTGGATCACTTAGTTTTCTGGAAGAATTTTTTAATCGGCTATTTTCTCCTGTCGATGCCAGGAATAGCTCCTCTGTACTATGCTGGCTTCCATCTGTTCTATTCTACTTTATTTTGGTCCATCCTGGAGAGCAGTTGGACCATCTAATGTCCCTTCTTGGTTTTGGATTACCATGTCCATTTTGTACTTGATATGTATGAACTTGGGATTATTTCACACAGAGACATGATTATGTAAACTCTTGAAAGAAGTTTGTTTTTTTCTTCTGTTAGAAAAAAAAATGGCTGGAGAGCACTTAATTAATCTACCATTATAAACAATATCAACATATAATCTATGTAAATTGAGACTTCGGCATCAGGGTTTATAACCCATAAACATACACACAATATTGTTTTTTCATCCAATCCGGATTGGAAAGAGATATGATTATAGTTATAGGTAGATATCCTTTATCCTTTTCACGTACCTACTATATTTGAGAATCGGGACCAGAACAACCTCTGTTTTGAATTTTCTTGGCTGGATAGGAACATAAATTACAGATACAATTACAGCGAAGAGACCAGCAGACATAAATGGCGAATGGTTGTATTAGCAATGGTCAATTTAGTAGAGTAAGACCACTCGCTACAAGGTCTTTGAACAGTATTTCCCTCGTATGAACATCCATGCACGACTTTTATGACAACACATCGTTGTTCTAAATTGTCTGAAGATACTGTTGGCTCTTTATTTCTAGTGTGTTTTAATAGTTTGTGAAATTAGTCATTTGCGTGATGTCATATTAACGTGACACAGAATTGATTCCATGAATGAAAATATTATTTTCAGATTAAAAAAAAATATCATAGTTTTATGTTGATGATGATGATTCACGTCTATTAAGATCAATAAGGTTTATTGGATTTCAAGAAAAGAGAAAGAGTCTAATTGTGATTCTTTAAAATCTTGTTTCTATGATCAAAACCAAGGAAAGAATGACTCCAAGATTGTTATTGTTGGGCTGGTTTAATAAGTCAAGAAGATTGGAAGTGTAGAAGATGTTAGGGAATTGAGAGAGGATGTGAGTAAGAGCCCGGCAGTGTAAAAGGAAGTGTTTTTCATCTTCCACTTTCTTAGTATCATATGGCAAATCTGACAGATTCTATCGTCCCAGGAAATCTTGGGAGTAGATCACCACCTAATTTCACTTCGAAGTTGATAAGAGTTAGTTCTTATCCTAGTGTTGCTCAATTTTTTCTCAGTGCTAGTCAACACAAAATTCTCAAAATATAAAAAGTTCAACAAAATCCTGTTGGGATTCCAACAGGATCAGATCACAAAAACTCTGTTTTGATCAGACCACAAAAGCTCTGTTTAAAACTCTGTTTGGATCAGACCACAAAAGCTCTGTTTCAATTGGATCTCTTGTGAAACTAAAATAGTAACTATATCTCTGCTGCCTCTGTTATGTCAACCATGCTTATGCTTTTGGTTGTAGAACCGGCCATGATCAATTTTTTCGTGTTTTAAATAATCACTTATACATGAACATTTTCTTCTCATATTTTTACATAGGCCATCAGATTACCTTAAATTAATTTTATTTTAACACAGAAAATGATACATTGTCAAAGTAATATTGTAACGTTCCACATATTAAACACAAAAAAGGTCAGGATGATAGGTATGTGAGAATTCATTCCCTCGAAACCGAGACAAATACTTGCTTGATGTTCAGAAATGGAATCATGATTATATTATAAAAATAATAATGGGTTGTATTTAATAGTTTATTTTTTAATTATATATATAAATTTAATCACGATTAATATGTTTATATTGGTATAATATAAAACTTTTATGATTTTATTTTCTTCGTTAATCGATTAGTGACGAAGTTGCCTCACGTTTAGAATCCATAATTGAAAAAACAAAATACTCAATACTTTATCATTATTTATTGTATGGTGCCTCATATTTAGAATCCTTAATTTAAAAAAAATACCTCAACAATATATTTTATCATTATTTATGGTTTGTTGTCTTACATTTACATTTAGAATCCATAACTTAAAAAAAAACCTCAACAATATACTTTATCACTATTTATGATGTGTTGCCTCACATTTAAAATCCATAACTTAAAAAAAAAAATACCTCAACAATATACCTTATCACTATTTATAATATGTTTTGGGATATAATTTTAGTATATTTTATATTATATATTAAATTTGTTATTTTCAATAAATAATTTTAGTATTTTATTAATATATAATATTAATGAACATTATAATTTTTTAAATTTTATGAATTTTTTTGGATATAAGATTTTTTAGGCTTTACTTTATAAATTTTAGGTTTTCTATGTAGCCTTTTATATTTGGCTCTTTGAGAGGGGCTATGCTCCTTCCTTTAATCAGATTGTTTGAGGACTTTATAACGAGTTTAAATTTACTAATATTCTTCATCAATATCCCCATCTTCCAAATCATTTTCATAGACAAGTTGGAAGAAGCGGGGTTTGGGTGCATCATGGCAAGCTAGAAATCTAGGGCTTTGTCTGCCAAAGGCAATGCAATATCCAAAATAGTAGGTTAAATCTCATAAAATTGGTGAATGTATCTAATATATGCAAAATCACACTTTGATCTACAAATTTATTGGATTATGACCCTCTCAAAGGATTTGATTGGGTGGATCCAAAATAAGTGGAACCCCATGGTCAAATAAATAGAAGATTGACCAGAAGATGTAGATTTCGATGACCTTGCAAAAGCATGACATGGAAAAAATATGATGGACATGCCACCTCATGAGGCTAAGATTATGTATAAGGCCCATCTCGGAAGCACACAACTAGACTTTGAGTTCCTCACAATCCACTGTTAAGGTTCAAGGATTGATTTCAAAGTGATCTCCACCTAAAAACAAATAGTTAATTTAAAGAAATTCATACAAATGTCACAGACATTTCCCCTTTTAAATTTTGAATCCTCAATGAATTTTCTATATTATTTAGTATTTTTTTTTCTTGGATACCTACATAAAATAGTTACGGACATTGATTACTACTTTAAAATATGATATGGGGAGCATTGACAACGGTATTTTGAAATTGAAATTTGGGAAAAAGGATTAGTACATATTTTAGAATAAGTAGCACTATGTAGTAGAAAATGGTTCAGTATTTATTTCCTATATACCAAAAAGCAGAGATATTTATCGGACATAACGACAGAAATGGAAAAGTGGAAGTAAACAAATAAGCCAGCAAATACACTCTAGTATGCATGAGATATGTATGCATATAACAACATGGTCTGGCAGGTCACACATCAGTGTACAAAGAAAAAAAGGTAGGTCCTGTTCAATATGGCAGCTTGATGTCGCCCTCCTCTATGATGCACTGGTCCAAATAGTGTAAGCCCTAGGGCCATATCTACCTTGTAGCCCCAACTTAGATAGTTAGTCCACCTCCATGTTGTATTCTCGGTAAATATGTTGTATGGAATATGATGATAGTGTGGCGAGTAATTGTTTGATCCTCATAATCCAACCAACAAATAATGGAGGATCAAATGTATGTAGTCCAAGTATTCCATCTTATCCGAACTAAGTATGGAATATGATGATAATGTGGCGAGTAATTGTTTGATCCTCATAATCCAACCAACAAATAATGGAGGATCAAATATATGTAGTCCAAGTATTCAAGCTTATCCCAACTATGTATTATAGCTATCCCAACTTTGTAAGTTCACTGCTCAGCTTAAATGTTCAAGTTTTAGTGTAATGTATGGAAACGAAGATAACATATGAGTTAAAGAATTATTAAACTCTCTCTCTCTCTCTCTCTCTCTCTCTCTCTCTCTCTCTCTCTCTCTCTCTCTCTATATATATATATATATATATATAGATATGTTATAAAGAGTTTATTACATCAAATTTATTTCTTGAAATTATTGAAATTAAAATAAGTAAAAAAAAAATTGAAAAAAATATGATGTAGGAGTATCTATTAGTCAATATTCACTTTTCACCTTTTTAAGGTCAAAACTCCATTTCTTAAAGGAAGTTAGTTTCCTTAATTTCATTTTCAATTCTGATATATTCCTAGCTATGATCTGAGTTGATAAGAAGTTAGAATGAGTACCACTTAGTTTCTATGTAAAAGGGATAATCTAGCTAAATTTGAGATTTTTTTTACAAAATATAGGGAACATATTTGAGTTGTTGTGTTTGTAGGAAAACTCTATGAAAAGGAGTTTTCTTATGTAATTCGAATGATTATATTAAAAAAAGAAGAGAGAGTGAGGAAGAGGTGTGCGAGAGATTCTGGGTTTTGGAGAAGCTTGTGCATGACAGTGTGATTTTTATTATCCTCCTTTCCATTCAAAATTAATATGTGAAGTTGTTGAATTCTCTATGTCTATAATCTTTGTGTATGTGTGGATTTTTTTTGTTGAAACAACCAAAACAACATTTAATTACTAGGAGTAGTTGTGGTAGGTCCCATATCAAAGATCACAAGTGCAAACAAGGCAAAGACGAAGTCTTGTACTGGGATTCTCGTCGAATTGTGTCAATTCTCGAGTTTGGCTGTATCAAAGAAAAAAATTAAACCATGAAGGATTAATAAAACTGTTTTTTTTAGGACTTGTTAGTTGACACTAAAATAAACTCTTCCCATCAAGCTTTACCATCTCTTCACTTTTGGCCTTCGAGCTTGTGAATTTCCTCACTACAACAATATCATTCTGATCTATGCCAATCAACAAAAAAATTGTTAACAATCGTTCCATGACTTTATATGTCAACTAATTTATGTTTATGAGTATATCATTCTTCAAAATTGGAAACCTTTGTCACAAGTTAAGTGTCACAATTCATGCTTTTTGACAAGAATATGTCAAAAAATAGTGATGTGAAATTCTCTAAAAGGAAAAGTTCATTTATTAGTCTTTCAACCTTTGAGTTGTGTAGTGGTGTGATCGCAAATCTCTGAAGCCTGATGCTTGAAATATATTAGGTCTAAGTCCTATCGAATTCCTATGTGGAGGTGTAAAACAAGGGGTCTGTGATACTATTAGATCTAATACGTTATCAGATCATTGGGACTGCAACAGGAAGCATCATCCAATTGACTTATCGGGTCGACTTATATCATGCCCTCTCTAACCACTGTCATGCAATATCGATGTCAAATCCAATATCAGGGTCACAATTTGGTGTTTATTTGAAAGAGCAAAGTTAGTGATAGACTTCTTCGGAATGGAGGTAAATAAACAGTTCTGCTCCAAGAAGAAGAAAAATAAGGATTAAAGTAATAACAAGGAAGATCGAAGACATTTGATCTAAGAATTCGTAAAACAAAAAATAGTTAGGTGAGATCGAGGGAATCAATTTTTAATATGAGAGCAGAGCATAATTTTTCTATCAAAAATGGTAGCGAGGCAAAGAGGAAGAGTCAAGTTTGCAATCAAAAGACTAAAATTCCATGCAACTTTGTGGTGGGATGAAGTACAGGTAGAAAGAAAGAGAAAAGGGAATTCTAGAATTAAAGATTGGGACATAATGGTGGCAAAATTTAAAGGTAATTTTATGCCAAAATATTATCAACTAATTTTTTTCGACAGTTAAACAATATTTGACATAAATCTATGACAGTTAAATAATACATTGAAGAATTTTACATGTTAAATATTAAAGCTGGTAATGTAGAGGAATATGTTAAGAAGGTCGTGAGGGCCAATTTTGGGAGGAACGGATTTGGTGAAATTTTGTAGAAGTTTTGAGATAATTTTGAGAATTGCACGTAGAAAGGTGGAGTAGAAACAACGTAGAGAAGCAACTCACAAAATTTCCACAGAATGAGGTCTGCGTTGAATTGGCACATAGAAGAGAATCATGCAGAAGGGAGTAGTGCAAAGCGAATGGGTGAAAATAATTAAGTTGATTGCATCTTCAAACTAGTTTTTGATTTGTTCTAGATTGGCAACTGTAGTGTGTCTTCCCATGGTAATTATTGGTATTTCCCATTGTATCAAAATATGTGTAACTATCTAATAATAGGTAGAGGTCGAGGGGATTCATGGTTGTTCTTCATTGATTCCTTGGTAGTTTCTTATTGTTGTTGTAATGTTATGATGGTTAGGTTGGTGTGCCGAAATCAAATATTGTGGTAATGTTATAAGTGTTGTGTGAAGCGACCCTTTTTATTATTAATGAAAGATGACTAAAGCTTAATTTGTTCCCATTTCCTGTACTCCATGAGATGGTTGCATCATGCATGAGTTATGTTTCTTTCTAATGGTTGTAATGCAGTGTTGAGCCTATTACAATGTTTTGGATAATTAAGACACCCCCTTTTTAAAAATTTATTTTGGTTTGTAAATGTTTCAAGTATGTTCTATGTATTTACACACGGGGTTAGAATACGAATAATGGGTAAAAGGTTGTAGAATAGTTGAACTCATTCGATTCATATTCCCTTCGCAACAATAGAATCCTGACTCTTGCAGTCCCCCTTGATGCCTCAGGTAAGATTTCACTTATCTTGCAGGTGATGCCGAAAGGGTTGGTATCCTGTGGGGCTTTGTTGGACACACTTTGTGCATTAACCTGAGTCAAACTATACACATCACTAACAATTGGTTCTATTACTAGGATCGAGGTTCATTATTGAAGGGAATGTGGAATCCCACAAACGAGGAAAATAATCAATGGCCTAAAGAAAAGTAGTGGTAGTTTGTTTCCAGTGAAATTGAATATTGGCGGATTAGCATAAATGAATGGCTACAAAGTTATGTTTTCGCTGACTATTATGAAATTTTCTTTGCCGAGTTTCTAGATTTGCTAGCAAAATGGATGTGAAAGTTCAATGATCGAAATAGAATCTGACACCTTGTTGAACCTAGAAGGTGGAATCTTGAGCTAGTTTGACGATTACAATTTTTTGATAATAATATTTCCCCTATCATAGATTATTGGTTTGAGACTATCTTAGAAGGGTATATTACATTATTTTCTATTGAAGCTATAGTATCTTATAGTGTTGTTGGGAGAAATATTTTGAAGGGACCACAAGGTAGATATATCTGATCATGTCCTACTCTCATTAAGATGTTGTTGTGTGATAAGGGCATTATAAAGAAGGAGTTTGGAACCATGAGCATCTAAACCCCTCATGTGCAAAGGGAAAGTTGGGGGATGGTTAGGGGATAAGATGAGGAAATAAGGTCGGGATGCAGGAGTAGAAGGATGAAGAGAACAAAGGAGTTGCTAAGAACTTTGAAAAAGATTGTTAGAAGGTATGCCACAGAAGCCAAGGAAGACTATACATGGAAGGAAAAGTATGACATATTTCAAGAGTGTTATCTTACATAATGGAAGAAGGTTTTAAGGTGGAAATGACAAAGGAGAGAGATCTATGTCAATACATATAGTTGATCAAATTCCACTGAAGGAGATAACGAGAGGCCATAGAAGAAGAAAAAGTAGCGAAGAGCATAGAAGACCTGAGAGATTTCACATTGGCATACCATGTATAGAAGGATAGGATGGGGGACCTTCACAACATATCCTTAGAGCAGTAGAAATTGTGCATCTTGACAACCTTGATTATAATACACCCTGTGTCGAACCCACGACCCCACACACACTAGTTGATGAAGAGATAAGTTCCCCAAGTAGTGTTTTACATATATTAGTTAGTAAGGAGAGTGAAGATAGTTATAATAGTAGTAGGAGTGAATTTAGTCACTTGAATGGAAGTGGAACACAAAGGCCTCCATTGAAGCACATTGCGTAGAGTACGCTATAGAAGACAATGATTATACCTAGTAGACCATTATCAGGGACTAGTAGGCAAAAGAAGAGGGCATACACTTCTAAGATTCATGTGTTCCATGGTTCCAGGGCTAAATATTCTAAAGAACGTTTGTTTGTGTGTGAGGTAGTATGGGTTGCAAATAATGTTTAGGATGATGCCACCAATATTATACAACTAAAAATAGCTTTCAGATATCGAACATTAACCCGACATATGAAGTATAAGAACAATGCTCCAGCTGGACAATAGACAACCCTGACAAACATCAAGCAGACGACGTTGAAAGAATTCCGTTGGCCTAAGTCTGCATCTCAGTGTATCACAGATCTGAAGGAGACCAAGCAGGGACACAAAAAATATTCTGGGGATTATGATCAAAGATTTAAAGTGTTGTTAGGTTAGTTGGCATTTGAAATCCTAGATGAGAAATGTAAGGAGTCATTTATTGTCAAATTGTTTCCCCATATTCCACTGAACAAAACATTTAATCCTGATCAGAATCCTTCGAGATTGCATAAAATCGAAAGAATCTCTAGCAACAAGTGGAGAGATTTATGTCATAGCCCAGCTTCATCATAGATGGTCACACTCATAGTCCAATTGTAGGATCTAACATAAGGGAAAGAAAAAGGCTCGGAGGTTTGGTGTACAATTTGCAAAAATATGGCACCACAGAAATGAATGCCCAATGGTGATATATTATATAGCAGCTGGTGCAACGAACCCATTGGCACAAGGAAGAGGATTATGGTGTGAAATTTGCAGAGTATGGGGACATTCACCCCCAAGTTATCCCATGATGCAGAAGTATGAAACCTCTGTAAGGACACTCGTTTGTGATTTTTGTAAATCAGTAGGAAACAATATCCATACTTTTCATGCATTGGCATTGATGAGGGATTGCATAATGGATTCATATAGGGTGCAAGAGGGACAAGACATGATGACACAAAATTATAATAAACGAGGAGCATACAACCAATAGGGAAATGTTCACGACACGTTGAGAAAAGTACATGGAGGGCCATGCCAAGGACAAGGAGCATTTATACAAGGAAGAGTTCTGATGATTTGTTATAATTGTGGGAATCTAGGACATCTTGCCAGAGATTGTCCCAATCCTTGTTGACATGTATGTACTACAAATCTTTGGATCATGCAACAAAAGATTGTCCTAATTTGATAAAAAAATGGCAATAGAAGAAGGGGAAAAATATTTATAAGATTACTGTAGAACTATGCAGGGATCAGTCACATGTGAATTTCATCATGAGCAGAGGTACCACGATTGGAATGGATGCTACTACATAAGCTAACACAAACTAACAGTGGGTGAGAAAAGTTGCATATTCACAACGAAATTTTGACCCATAGAAAGAGAAGACCACTTATAAGGAGGCGCATAGAGAATTGGTTTTGTCATAATGGGACATCTCAGAGGACAGTCCAACGTATGAGATGCCTATGGTCTATGACATAACCATTGCTAAAAGTCTTGAAGTAGGAGACAATGTTATTAAAGAATTATTGAAAATTTGTCTAGATTTAATGCAGGATGACAGTGCCTTGCAGAAGCTTTGTAGAATGATTGATAAATGTATTGAGGAACCAAAATTTACAACAACACATTTCCTAGGACGTGCAATTGATAAAGTTACATGGAAGAAGACAATAAGTCGGGAATTTTGGTTTGGTGCACATAGGAGATTAAGATATGGATACCATAATTATCTTCTTTGGATCTAATGTGAATATCATACCTAAGAAGGCATGGGATATGATGGGAAGCCCTAACATGACCTGGTATCTTATCTAGCTAATATTGGCGAATCAATATAATATATTCCCCTTTGGGAGACTGTCAAATGTGGAGGTGGATATTGATGGGGTCAAGAGTCTAGTAGATTTTGAAGATGTAGAGATTATTGATGATAGTAACCCATATCCAGTTTTGTTGGGCATTGAATGGGCCTTTGGTAATCAAGTTATTATTAGTTTGAATAAAAGGAACATGATCTTTGATTTCGATAATGTTTGAGTGCTTGCACCATTAGATCCAAGAGAAGGAGACAGATATGCAGATCTTGTTCAGGAGGAGTTGGATGCAGAGGCATTAGGCAATATCTATAATATAATTACACAAAGGGAGGACTATTTTAACCCTGCTACAGACGATGTATTGATTTGGCACAGTATTGTTCTTGTTCATTAAACTCTAAAGAAGGACTAGAGAACTGACATAATCGGTTACATGAAGTATCTACCGAGAGGTGTGTGCATATCATTCGTGAAGTGCATTGAAACTTTTAAATCAACCTTTTTAGGTCAAAAATACATTTACTAAAGGAAGTTGTTTTCCCTAATTTAATTTTTAATTGTGATTCTCTCCTAGTTGTAATCTGAGTTGTTAAGAAGTTAGAATGAGTGTCATTTAATTTCTATGTAAAAGAGATAATCTAGCTAAATTTGGGATTTTTTAAGAGAATATAGGAAACATATTCTAATTGTTGGATTTGAAGGATAACTCTATGGGAAATAGTTTTCTTATGTAATTGGAATGATTAGATTAAAAAAATATGAGAGAGTGAGGAGGAGGTGTGAGAGAGACTCTAGGATTTGGAGAAGACTATAGATGACAGTGTGATTTTTATTATCTTCCCTTATATTTAGAATTAGTATGTGAAGTTGATGAATTCTCTATGTCTATAATATTTTTGTATGTGCGAAATTTTGATTTGAAACAACTAAATCAACATTTAATTATAGGTGTGGGTGTTGTAGGTCTCATATCAAAGATCACAAGTGCAAACAAGGAAAAGCCAGGGTCTTGTACTAGGCTTCTCATTGAAATGTGTTAATTCTGATGTTTAGCCTTATCAGAGAAGAAAACATTAAACCAAAAAGAATTAAAAAAACTAAGTCATTTTTTTAGGATTCATTAGTTGATAGTAACATAAACTCTTCCTATCAAACTTTACCATCTTTTGGCTTTTGGCCTTTGGGCCTATGAATTTCTTCACTACAACAATATCATTTCGATCTGTGCTTTTCAACAGCTATGATGTGACTTTCTTCATCGACTAATTTCTGTCTATCGACCTATCATCCTTATGGATTGGAAATCTTTGTCACAAGTTAACTGTTGTGATTCATGCTTTCCGATCATAATACATAAACAAACAATGATGTGAACTTCTCTAAAAAAAAATTTCATTTATTGGCCTTTCAGCCTTCGGGTTGTACAGTGGTGTGATTTCAAATCTCTAAAGCGCGATGCCCAAACTATATTAGGTTTGAGTTCTATTAGATTCTAACATGACAATGTAAAATAAGGGATCCATGATACTATTGGATGTGATACATTATCAGATCCTTAAGAATGAAACAGGAAGCACCATCCAGTTGACTTCTCAGGTCGATCTATATTGGGCCCTCTCCCAACACTATTATGCAATATCGATGTCAAATCCAATATTAGGGTCATGATAAGTTTGAGGATTAAAAGGGTAAGCATCGAACCTAAATTTTTAGGTTTACACTTTATAAAATAAATTTGGTGTTTGTTTGAAAGAGCATAATTAGCGCTAGAATTATTTCAGATGGAGGTTAATTAGAGTAGAGCATACTTTTTTGTATAAAAAATGGCAGAAAGTAAAATAGGAGGACTCAGTGGAGAAACTCAATGTGTAGGGATGGGAAGGCATGCAGAAAATGTAACCCTATAAGTAGATATTAGATGCCTTCAATAGAGATTAGAGGCGATGGAAACTGCCTAGAGGAGAGGCGCTAAAATGGGAGATGTTAGTGAGGTAGAAGAAAAGGCTTCTAGAAGAAGAAGGAGAAGAATCAACAAAGGAAAAAAAGTTGAAAATGATGGCCAATACGATTGCTAGACCAAAGATGGAGGTGCATGTTCATGAAGGTAACTTAAATGTGGATGAATTGATGGATTGGATCAATGCTATGGACAAGTATTTTGACTATGAATATGTTGATGAGGAGAAAAAGTAAAGCTTGAAGTCACAATACTAAAAGGCCATGCAACTTTGTGGTGGGATAAAGTATAGGAAGAATGAAAGAGAAAAGGAAAATCCAAAATCAAAGATTAGGATAGAATGGTGGCAAAATTTAAAGTAAGTTTATGCCAAAGAATTGTCAGCTAAATCTTTTTTGACAATTGAAAAATATTAGACATAAATCTATGATAGTTAAATAATACACTAAATAATTTTATAAGTTTAATATTAGAGTTGGTCATGTAGAGGAAGATGTTGAGAAGGTTATTGGGGATAATTTTGGGAGGAAAAGAGTTGGTGAAATTTCACATATGTTTTGAGATAGTTTTCGGAATTATGCATAGAAAGGTTGAGTGGAAACCGTGTAGAGAAGTGGTGCACAAATTTATCGCAGAAGGAGGTGTTCACAAAATTGGTGCAAAAAAGGAGAACCACTTGGAAAGGAGAATCGTGTGAAGTGAATGGACAAAAATGATTAATTTTACAACATCTTTGAACTAGTTTTTAATTTGGTCCATATTAGCAAATGTATTTTTTTCCCATGGTAATTGTTTTCCCTGGTATCAAAGCATGGGTTATAAATAGGTAGACACTGACAGGATTTGGGTTGGTTATTGATTGATTCCTTGGTAGTTTCTTGTCGTTGTTGTAATGTAATGATGGTTAGGCTAGTGAGCCAAAATGAAATATTGTTGTAATGTTGTAAGTGTTGCAGCAAGCGCCATTTTTTTATTATTAACGAAATTTGATTGAAGCTTGTTTTTCCCCATTTCCCGCACTTTGTCAGATGATTTTATCATGCATGAGTTATGTTTCTTTCTAATGTTTATTGTGCATTGCTAAGTCTATTACAATGTTTTGGCTAATTAAACACCCCCTTTTAAAAATTTTATTTTGGTTTTTCAATATTTCAATGTGTCTTCTGTGTATTTACACATGGGGTTAACATATGAATATGGGTAAGATGTTGTAGAATGGTTGCACTCGTTTGATTCCTATTCCCTTTGCAGCTGCAAAACCCTAGTTCCTATAGTCCCCCTTGATGTCTCAAGTGAGACTTCACCTGTCTTGCAGGTGACGCTGAAAGGGCTAGTATCCAATGTGGCTTTGTTGGCTACACTTTGCACATTAAAACATGTCAAAATATAAAAAGCACTAATAAATGGTTCTATTGCTAGGATCGAGGTTCGTTATTTAAGCGAATGTGGAATGCCACAAAGGAGGAAATTAACTAGTGGTTTGAAGAACATGAGCAGGATTTACAATGAAATTTGTGATCTACCGATTGACATAGATGAATGGCTACAATGGTATGTTTTCATTAACTGTTATGAAATTTTCTTTGTTGATTTCTACATTTACTAGCAAAATGGTTACATAAATTCAATGATCATAATAAAAACTGACACCATGTTGAACCTAGAAGGTGGACTCCTAAGTTAGTTTGACGATAATAGTTTGTTAATAATGATATTTCTCCTATTGTATATTACTTGTTTGAGACTATCGAATTTTATATTGAAGCTATAGTCTCTAATATCACTGCTAAGAGAAAATTTCTAAAGGGACCACACGACAAATATATTGGATCATTGCTTAATCTTATTAAAATGTTGCTATATGATAAGGGAATTTTGAAGATGGAGTTTAGCACCATGAGTGGCTAAACCCCTCGTGCAAAAGGGCGAGCTAGGGGATGGTTAGGGAATAATAGGAGGAAATAGGGAAAGGAGGTGGGAATAGAAGGATGAAGACAATGAAGGACTTGTTGACAACTCTGAATGAGATTGTTAGAATGTATGCCACAAAAGCCAAGGGAGATAATGCAAAAAGGTAAAAGTATGATAGATTTTGAGAGTGGTGTCTTACATAGTGGAAGAAGGTTCCGAGTTAGTAGTGGTATAGGAGAGAGATCTATATCGGTACCTACAGTTGATCTAAGTCTAGTGAAGGAGATAATGAGTGACCATAGTAGAACAAAAAGTAGTGGAGACAAGAGAAGCCATTAAAGAGTTCACATCTACATACCATGCATAGAAGGAGAGGATGGAGGGCCTTCACAGCATGGCATGAGAGCAGTAGAAAACATGCGTCCTAACAACCCTGCTCAAAATACACCTTGTGTTGAACCCATGACCCCACATGCACTAGTTGATCAAGAGGTAAGTTCTCCAAGTAGCATTTTACATACTTTAGTTAGTAAGGATATTGGAGATAGTAAGAATAGTAGTAGGAATGAATTTAGTCACTTGAAGGGAATCAAGCCACAAAGTCTTCCATTAAACAACATTGCATAGAGTACACTGCAACAAACAATGATTATACCTAATAGACCACTATCAGGGACTAGTAGGCAAAAGAAAATGGAAGATACTTCTAAGATGCATGTGTTCCATGGTTTTGGGATAGAAGATCTCGAACAAAATTTGTTTGTGTGAGGCAGTATGGGCTACAAATAATGTTTAGGATGATTCCACCAAGATTATAAACTGGAAACCACTTTCAAATATCGGGCATTAACCTGGTATATGAAGTACAACTACGAACCCTTACAAACATCAAGCAGATGATGTTGAAATAATTTTGCTAGCCCAAGTCTGAATCTCGGTGTATCATAGAGCTAAAGGAGGTAAAACAAGGACAAAATGAATCTATATGGGATTATGATCAAAGATTCAAAGTGTTGTTAGGTCGGTTGCATTTTAAATCTCAGATAAGAAGCATAAGGAGTGGCTTAGTCAGATTATTGCCACATATTCAAATTCCTTTGACTCAACAAAATGTTTAATCCCAGTGAAAAACCTCGTATATTGCATTAAAATTTGAAGCAACTCCAGCAAAAGGTGGATAGAGTTATAGCATAGTATAGCTTCAATCAAAGATGGTCGCA